>VMDO01010946.1:32361-69301 GCA_007922755.1 Pedetes capensis
TTTTTTGTCATATTGTTGCATAGAACCAAACACAAAGCTTGGGGCACTTGCAGCATTCCATTTAGTTTTTGCTCAAAAGTCTGTACACTGGCTGGGTGGTTCCTCATCAGCTGATTTGCACTGAGCTTGTTCCTGTGTCCGAGGCCTGTTGCAAGTTGGTTAGGAAGTCGAGGAAGACTTTTGGTGAAATGGCTTAATTTTGTTCCACTTGGTCCCCATCCTTCAACAGATAGTCCTGGGCTTATTCTTATGGTGAATGAAAATGTCTATAAGGAAGAGCAGAAATCCACAAGCTGCCTTGAAGCTTAAGGTCAGAGCTAGCACATCATCATTTCTGACATATCCTGTTGGCCAGAAGCAAACTCCAAGGCCGTCTCAGCTTCAAGGGTGGAAAAAGAGACCATCTTATGGTGAGAACAGCTGCAGAGTCACTGAGAAATAGTCCTCAACACCAATCTTGTGCATAGCATGCCAACATTCTCAAAGGAACTCAAACACACTTTCTTTCCTACATCAAATGAAAAAATAATAATATTTAATTTGAACAAATAATTTGTCATCACTAGGAAAAAAACACAAGGAATTTGCTAATGAGTCTTATCTGGTAAATAATGCTATTTTCTACTTTCCAAATGTAAATAATTTTCAAAAGTTCAATCAAGTAATATTTCTTGCATCTTACAAATATGACTAGTTCCTGTTTATTTGTTGTTGCTGTTGTTTGGTTTACTTTGTTGCTGGGGGGCAAACCCAGGGCCTCAACACTTGCTAAGCAAGTACTCTACCACTTAGCTAAGTAGCTAGGCCCCATATCTGTTTCTGAAACTAATATAGTGCTATCATTATTTAGGGAAAATAAAAACATTCTTAGCAGGTATTTCACAACACACACACACACACACACACACGCTCCAAGCAAACAGTAATACCTAAACCCCTCTTGGCTTTTGGTTAGCCCTAAGACTAACCACATAGTTCTATCTGCTCATAAACTCCAGGACTTACTCTATATAATTGCAGGCGCACAGACCCTGACTGCTTGTACCCTATTGAGAAATTCTATCCCCATTCTCATTATAAAAAGTGCACAAAAATCTTAAATTACTGAGTCCCACATTTATTTCTACACATGTAACTAATTAGATTTAGCATGGTATTTTTTAATGCCAATGGACTGGACATATTTTGTCCCAGACCTTTTATTAAACATATGAATATCTGTGATCAAGGTAGTGTTGAGAATCATCTTTTGTTGTTAGCAAACATGTCTTCTCTGAAGAAGGAAACCTTTCAGAAGGACAAAGAATCAAGCATCTCACATTGTCATTGAGAAAGACACAATATTTCAAGTCACTAGGGCTCTTATTAGTACACCAAAAGGTAACTTATGAAACAAGTATTGCCTTTAAAATGTCCACATGGTGCCATATGGTCTTATGCAGACCCCCCGTCCTTGTAAACAAGAATGAAATGTGAGCTATCCACCCTGGGTGTGTTCCTTAAGAATAGTGTTTCATCCCAGATTCCCAATAAAAAGTTCCTTTAGGGAAATGATTGGTAACATAAATTGCCTTTCTTTAAAATAAAGTAAAAAGCTTTCTTAGGGCACACAAATAGCTATGCCAGTTAGTCAAAGACTCTGGTTGACACACAGAGAATTCACAATGCTCTAGGTGGTCTCCTGCTTCCAGCTCCCTTACTTTTAATTCCTAAAACATATTTGTGAAAAAAAGGACAGTGATAAATCACTCACATTAGTAGAACCCCCCTAGGGAGCATGCTAACATTTTTCTAAAACTACAAGAAGAGTAAGTAACAACTCCAAAAGGGTCCAGCAGAGTCTTAACTAGTTTTCTCCTGTTGCTTGGATAACCATGTTAAGTAGCTAGTGATGTGTCCTCTATGACAAAGTGGTCTGCTAATAGAAGCAGAAGCATGAGTTAGAGGATCTTTTAATGACTGGCTTTGCGTCTTTTAACAATTCACTTGACAACCCTGGCCTAGGAATTTCTAAAAGGAAACAAGGAGGCCTCTTCTACTTGTGCTGGAGGAAAACAAAAGCACCAATCAAATAAGCAAATCCAATGTCTAAAGGTGATGAAAAGTGTTACAAAAATTAAAAGATGTTTGTAATCATTAGATGGGAGGCATGACAATGTGGCATAAAAAATACTCGATTAAAAGTCAGGTGACCTGGTTTCTAATCCTCTGCTCCAGACTAGCTGTGTGTCCTAGGGCAGGTCACTGTAGTAGTCTGAGCCATAGTGACCTCATGCGGCAACTTTTGAGAGCATAACAAGGGAAAATGAAGTGTTGAGAAACAAGAATGGGTAAGGCAGTCTTTGCTATGTCCAGCAGAAGAGTCAGGGATGTGAGGAGATGATGACAGTGATCTAACGTAGTTCATTAGAAAGGGCACTGTGAACTCAGGAAGAGTGATTTGCATTACCTCAGGGAGTTAGGTGAGCTCTACACAGAGGGTAACATGTTAGCTGGGTATTGAAGGTTGAGCAGGCATGTTCCAGCTAGCAGGGAAAGAGACAAGAAATGGAGCTGAGGAGGCTGAGCTGTGAAGGACTTTGCATGTTAAACTAAGGAGTTTGGACACAGAGGACAGATGGCAGCACAGGTGGATGTCAATTATATGGAGGAGTCAGCTACAGACTTGACATTGGTAACTGATCATGCCTAGAACTGGCTTTCCAGTGAGACATGGAAAAGTTGTTGTGCTGTTGTTAGGTGGCATCAAATCCAGTCCCACTCATAGCGACCCTATGTACAGCAGATCGAAACACTTCCCCATTCTGTGCCAGGCACATGATCTTATTTATGTTTAAGCCATTTGTTGCAGACACTGTATAAATCCATCTGGTGCAGGGCTTTCCTTTTTGTTTTTGTTTTTGTTTTTGTTTTTGTTTTTGTTTTGTTTCTTGGGATTTTTGCTGACATGCCACTCTCCCAAACATGATGTCTTTCTCCAGGGACTGGTCTCTCCTGACTACATGTCCAAAATATGTGAGACACAGTCTAGCCATCCTTGCTTCCAAGGAGCACTCTGGTTGCACTTCTTTTAGGACGGATATATTGGTTCTTTTGGCAGTTCATGGTATATTCAATAGTCGTCTCCAGCACCATGATTCAAAAGCATCAGTTCTTCTCCTGTCTCTCTTATTCAATGTCCAGCTTTCACAACCATATAATGCAACTAAAAATACCATGGCATGAGTCAAGCACACCTTTGTCTTGAATGTGACATCTTTACTTTTCAATACTCTAAAGAGATCTTTTGGCACAGCTTTTCCCAAAGCATTGAGTCTTTTGATTTCTTGACTGCTGTTTCCATTGGCGTTGATTATACAGCCAAGCTGAATAAAATCATGGACAACCTCAATCTTTTCTCCATTTATTATGAAGTTGCATACTGACCCAGTTGTAAGGATTTTTTTGTTGATGTTCAATTGTAATCCATACTGAAGGCTATGATCTTTGATCTTCATCAGTAAATGTTTTAAATCCTCTTCACTTTCAGCAAGCAGAGTTGTATCATCTCCATAATGCAGGTTGTTAATGAGTCTTCCTCCAATCCTGATGCTGCATTCTTCCTCATAAAGTCCAGTTTCTTGGATTATTTGCTCAGCGTATAAATTGAAGGGATAGGGTGAAAGTATACAGCCCTGACACACACCTTTCTCAACTTTAAACCATGCAGTATTTCCTTGTTCTATTTGGACAATTACCTCCTGGTTCACATACAGATTCCTCATGAGTACAATTAGATGCTCTGGTATTCCCATTTTCCAAAGTGTTATCCATAATTTATTTATGATCCACACAGTCAAATGCCTTTGCATAGTCAATAAAACATAGGAAGACATCTTTCTGATATTCTCTGCTTGCAGCTAATATCCACCTGACATCAGCAATGATGTCCCTGGTTGCCTGCCTTCTTTTGAAACTGTCTTGATTTTCTGACATTTCCCTTTCTGTATAGTGCTACAGTTGCTTTTGAATGATCTTGAGTAAAATTTTGTATGCATGTGATATTAATGATATTATTCGATAGTTGCTACATTCATTTGGATCTACTTTCTTGGGAATAGCCACAAATACGGATCTCTTCCAGTCGGTTGGCCAAGTAGCTGTTTTCCAAATCTGTTGGCACAAACATGTTAACACCTCCAGTGCTGCATCTGTTTGTTGAAACATGTCTATTGGTATTCCATAAATCCTGGAGCCTCGTGTTTCACCAGTTCATTCAAGGCAGCTTCCACTTTGTCCTTCAATACCATTGGTTCCTCTTTATATGCAACCTCTTGAAATGGTTGATCATCTACCAGTGCTTCTTTGTATAATGACATCTTCTTTTGATGTTTCCTGCATCATTTAACATTTTCCCTGTAGAATCTTTCACTATTGCCATTTGAGGCTTGAATTTTTTCTTCACTTCCTTAAGCTTGAGAAACACAGAGTGTGTTCTTCCCTTTTGGTTTTCTGCCCCCAGGTCTTTGCGCATGCCATGATAATATTTGTTTTGTCTTCTTGAGCTGCCTTTTGAAATCTTCTGTTTAGTTCCTTAACTTCATCATGTCTTCCTTTTACTTTAGCTGCTCAATGAATAAGTAGGAGCAGCATTTTTTCCCAGCATGACTGTCGACCTCTAAAGCCTTCTCCATGGTCTCTAAAGGGTTACTGACCTTCCACTTGCATAATTTCCATGTGTTAAGAGTAAGTCTTCTAGGACCAATAAAGACCTTAGATGTGTATGGATGTGTGGGATCAGAGAATACAGGACATAGATTGGCTCTCAAAGTACCAATGCAATGTTCAGCATCTCATCATTCTTATTACTGAATCAGCTCTGACCTTCAACTCAGTTATGTCTTGTAATAAGAAACTATCCCCTCAATCCTTAATCTGATTTATCAGGCCTAGACTCTCATCCCAAATATGTACAGTTGGCATTTCATGCCCTCTAGGATATGTTAAGAATTTTCTTGCTGCTTTACTAGCCACTTAGGCCCCAGAGCTTGTTTTCTGGTGATAAACATCCTTGAAATTAGCCAGTGAGTCACTGGATTAAAATACCAAGTGCTTCCCCTCTAGGACTTCTGCTAAGATCTTTACTATTCTCCATCCACTTACAAAGGCAATCATGTACTTCCTGCTGGAAATTCTTGACTTAGGGTACTGTCTTGAGAGTATTTTGCTGTACTTTTCAGCTATCATTTTCCTTTCTACATGGGACTCCATCCCAGTTCCTAAATGTGGCTTTTCCCTACAACCTGCTTCACTCCATCATGAGGTCAAGGTCCAGGTCTTATACCCTGAAGTTCTACCTTCCTTCTTTCCAATCATCCATGCCCTTCCAAGCCAGGCCACAACATATGGCACATATTATAAAATTTTTTTAAAAAAGTGTTTTCCAATGGATGAGAGGCTCTCCAAACTCAAACACTCAACACCTCTAACAAAGTTGCAAATGTTTCCCAGCAGGAAAATTGGTATAAATAATTACTACTATGAATACCTGATTATCACTTTAGTTCTTCCACCACAGTTAATCATTTACCAAGGCTTTGAGGCCAAGAAGCACAGACTATCTTCTGAAGGACCTACAACAATCTTGAAAGGTAAATGTCATTAAATCTGTTTAACAAATGTGGAAATTGAGACAGAATCTAACTTGCCTAGGTAAATTCATCAGCTGGTAAAAGAAAAATCCTTAATCTGTCCTCCCACCCTCCATTTATTCTTTGTGTGTGTGTGTGCCCAACTGTTACTGATGGTTATATGAATCATTACTATAACACAAAATTCTAAATAACTCAATGTATGTCATCACTGCTCTGATTATCCACAAGGAATTTCTTCCTGATTTTGTCCTTCTATAGGTCCTGATCTCATGTTTCTTAGAAATCCCTATTCTAAACCTTTCCTCATGCCATCTAGTTATTCCAGAGTAGCTGTCCCCTCAATCTAATGATCTTTTATATATAGGTTGGTTTCAATAAAAATGTCAGAAGACATACAATATAGTGTTTACAGCATGGGGCATACTAAGATCATGGTCTGCACATGCCTCCTCAGCTGTGCACATGTGTGCATTTTGTGTCTGGGCAGGTGTAGAGGGGAAGAGATGGAAATGTAGAGCACATGTACTATATGCGTTTCTCAGCTGTGGTGAGAGTGTGTGCATGGCAGGTAGGTGACTGAATAACAAAGCAGTAGTTAAGAGAACTACACAATAGGAAAGGAAGGGTTCTAGCCCACATGAGAAAGTCTAGCACACAATAATCTAGGGTAGGAACAAACAACACTGCCCCTCTGCCTTTCAGCGCATTTGCCTGGCTAACCCAAGATCAAGGAAGTCTTTAGCTTTTGCCTGCCTGGCATCACAGAGAGTCATCCTATCTGGACTTGTTATAATTATGGGAATTTCCGCTTCCATGGTGCCTCCTCCCTTCACCACTTGGCAGGTGCCACACTGCAGCCTCCTTCGCCACATTCACTAAGATCACCTCTGTGCTCACACCTTCTCTTGCTGGCAGAAAGCCTTGCCTCCCACACCAAGGTAATGAGGGTAAGTGAGAATGCATCCAGTTCCTCTCACTCATCCCATTACATGGATGCCTCTCTGCTCCTTCCCAGGGCAACACTGTCACTGCACTCAAGATTTGATCTTTGCTCATCACCTGAAAACTTGACTTTCAATGATTCCTTCTTTTTATAGTTTCAGTCCTTCCCTTTCCACATACTCGTTCCCCTCAATCAACAAGCTTTTTTCAGTGTCTTTTCCCAAAAAAAAAATGTCATTTCTTGTTTCTCTGTAAGCAGTCATGCTCTCTTTTACTTTCCTTTACTTATATTTTTGAAAGTATAATTTATATTCTTACTTAAAACTTCATTAGTTCCTATCCATTCTTCAAAATTATATTTGTACCATTGGGCCATTAAAACTGCTCTTAATAATGTCACATTTGTTTAAGCTAAGATGGGATCTCAGGCATGTTTTGTCACTAGGAACACACAGCTGAGGAGATAGGGAGCCTCTTTCTGGGATTGAATTAGTAGGATTAGCAAAACAGCCTATGCACAAAGAAGAATAATAGCTAACATTAGAAGAGTATTTATAGGTCTATAAAATATATGTATAAGCAAGGAAGTTGAACATATATTCAAAAATGCTTCTGAAGAAGTTAAATGAAGGGAGACCAGCCGAATACAAACTATATATGAAGCCTGAGGCATCCTCGAAAAATTGTGCCTCTAGAAAAAAGACTGATAGATCATTTACCAACGTGTTAACTTTAACAGTCTCTTTGTGTATAGATTTATGGGTGGTTTTGTTTTCATTTACAAATGCTTACTTATTTTTAAAGTGTTGTCCCATCCCATTACTATGTATTAAATTTCTTTTCAGAAAACATGGTATAAAGTAAATATCACTTTTATCTTTTACAACCATTTCCTTGAATAATCCAGTTCTCATTGTAGATTTCTTTTCTTCTTGCTGTGAATCCATTAACAAATTTAAAAGTGTGATAAGAATCATCATATTAATAAAAAATAAAAGAAAAGAAAGAGCAAGAGGAAGAGAGAGAGAAAGGAGACAATTAATGAATAAAAACTGTATCACATGAACAGAAAGAATGAATCTAGAGAAATTCTCAAATTTCTTAATGAGCAACTACAGTGGTTTTATCAAGCTTCTGAGAATACCAGAAGAGTAGATGGAAAATTCCTGAACTAATTCTCTGAGCTCTACCTCCATAGTTCTGGCTGCCAATTAAATATTGCTACTTGATTATCACACAGGAATTGTGAATTAAAAATTTCCAAATCTGAACTAATTACATTCCTTACTAATCATACACCTACTCTTTTAATCTCTGCCTCCACTGAAAATATCGCTATCCACCCATTTGTCCCCACAGGAAACTTTAGTCATTTACATTCCTCTTTTGATTACCTAACCATGTCTTTCACCTTCACTGTAACCTGTGTGTTATGTGTTATGCTGTGCAGCAAATTAGGCAGAGAATTAAAGGCACATAGGTTAGTGACTGGACAGACTGTATACTTCTAATAAATACTGGTTCTGCTGCCGGGAGCCAAGACCATAAGTAACCTTTTACAAGATACCCTGATGAAAAGGTGCAGGGTATGGTGAAAATAGCAGATGTTGAGCCACAGCGCATTGTGACCTTTGAATTGAGATTACCATCTGAAAGCGGTTGTCAGGGTTACAGGAAGAACTGAAGACTTCTGGAAAGCCCCTGGCCCTTGTGACATTTTTGCCCCGTCCCTCCCCCTCCTATGCGTGTATAAGCTACAGCAAAAAATTAAAGACTTTGGAGCTTGATCAGACAGCCTGTCTTGCTCTCATTCTTCGTGTCTCTTGTCTCTCCCATTCGTTCGCCCCCTACTCTGGGTCCCTGTTGAAAAACCCCGCGAGTCAGGGCATTCTGCCTTCTCTCTAGTCATACTCCAGTGTACTCAAGTCTTTTCTACTTCTTCTCTCGAGTGCACATCCCTCTGTACATACTGTTTTATCTATCCATGGATGTTTTCCTGATGAAATTTTACATAACTCTTCCCAAAGGCCCGACTCAAACACCATGTTCACCACTGAACATTCTAAGATTTCACCATATATTTCTATTATAACACTTAATCTTCATCAAATTATAGCTATTTATATATGTTCCTATCCATTGGACCAAGCTAAACAGTCTGATCACTCTAAGGGCCCAAGCCATATTCATCTGTGTATAAGAGATATTTATCTAAGCCATATTAGCCTTGATTGACAAGAAGTCAATAATTCACAGATCCAAATTTGTAGCTGGACTTTCATGTGACTTTAAGCCTTGTCAAGACTCATTATCTAGTTTTTTGTTTTTGTCTTTGTTTTTGCTGTGTGTGTGTGTGTGTGTGTGTGTGTGTGTGTGTGTGTGTGATCTTAGAAGTGGTTCACTTCATGCAGTCAGTCTCTATTTCATATTCAGCTTCTTGGCCACCTGGCTACTGAGGCATTCAGTATTCCAACATGACTAATAGCGTTGCATTTATAATGCTGCTGACTCTGCCCAGAGATGCAACCCTTACCAATGCTCTCTACCACTATTTCACTGAAACAGACATCTGTTTTCTTAGTTCAGAACCTTGTCCACTTTTCTGGTAACAGAACCCCCTTCTCCATCCCAGAATCCCTAGCTATGGTCACCCAGATCTGATAATCAGAATTTTCTATTCTCATCTCATCCTCAGGAATAAGTGTATGATCCAGGCCAAGCCAATCATAACCCTCAAGTAAACTATTTTAAATTAAAGGCTGTGATTCTGGTGGTATCCACTATCTTACCTGTCACATGGAAATAGCATGTTGGCAAAGTGAAGTTACATATAACAGCAGAGCTTGGAGAACAAGCTACACAACTCTGGAACCTGACATGCAAGCTAATGAATTTCCCTTTGGTGTAAATTAAGATAGAATTTCTATCATTTGTAACTGCAAGAATTCCAGTAACTTCTAATACTGTTTTAGCATAGAGCACAGACTGCTTGTCCCTTGAGCAACTGGCCTCCATACAGTGTCAGAGCTGAACCACTGGGATGCTTCACCTCTCTCCTTTTGCTGCCAGAGGTACTGTTTTCCTTCCCTTCCTTCTAACCACTTAAGAACCTACTCTACAGACCCTTGAGCCTTAGCTTCCTGTTAGGCACCCTGGCCTGGTGCTCTGCAGCTAGTTTTCCTATTTTAATTCCTAGAGAAGGAATGAAGAATTCAACTGTCTTTCTTTTTCAGAGGCAGAGTTAGAAAACTTTTTCTGCAAAAAGCAAGATTATAAATATTTTATGCTTTGCAGACCATACCTGTGTTGCTAACTGCTCTCCTCCACTGCTGTGGACACTGAACACACAGAAATGGGTGAGTATTGCTGCATTCCAACAAAACCTCATTTATAGACACTGAAATTCAACATAATCTTCCTGTAGCACAAAGCTGTTTTTATTTCTTTTGCGTTTCCAACTATTTTAAAATCCAAAGATATTCTTAACTGGTGGCCATATACTCACCACAATTTTCCCTTTCTTGCTCTAGACCATAGCTCTCCACATTCCCTCAAACTGTTCTCACCTCATTCAGAGAATTTCCTTCACCATAAAATTTAGCCAATAACTTGAAACTATTTGAACTTATTCTCAAATCTGTTGCTCATATGCAATTCATGCCTGTCTTACATGAAAACGTTCAAGACAGGTTTGCTGAATAAGTGGATGAATAAAACATAGTGGATAAAAGGACAGAATTAGAAAGAGAAAAAAAAGAAAGCAAAGTTTTGGTTCATAAGTTAAGCAATTTTATGGATTCCAACCATGAAATTTTTTTTTTCATGCACAACTTCATCAGAAAAGGAGAGCGCCACACAGAAGCAGTAATTCTGGAGGGCGCCGACATCTGCCATCCCAGTCAGAGGAAGGGCTCTCCTAGTTGACCAGTTGAAAGAGACAAATGTAGATGCTAAACGAAAAGAGGGGCCAACTGGACCTCTGTACTTTGAATGTGAATCCCAAGAGTTCATTCTGGTAAGTTCTAAACCAGCAGCACATTCATGGTTGAGTGAGGACAGACACAAGACTGAAAAATGACTAATTTATCATTCTCAATTAATCTAAAGTTTTCTTATAGTCAAACATTATCATAATTACCAAGTCAATTTCCCTATGGAGTTTAAGCATTCATGTAGGAAATGAAGTAATTTCTCATATTTAAGTTCAAATATCTTGTGTTTAAATGTAATACAGATAAAATGATATGTTATGAGAAAGAGAAAAAGCCGTGGATTCCATCCCAAGCCTCACAGTCCCTGACTATCCTTGTGAACGTACCGCACCTAACAGAACTTCTATTATAGGCACAAATACATGTCTGCAGGTACATGAAACCTCTAAGGGCATCTGGTTTGTTAAGCAATTACAGCTCTAAGAGCCTGGAAAACCACATCTGGCACACAAGAGTGAGAGTCTTGGGACTGACAATATTAACAAAGGTGGAAAATCTCTATTTCCAGTTTGTGTGAAACAGAAAATCTGAAGCACCCATGCACATGGCTTCAGGCAATCTTTCACACTAGCCTCACCTTGCACCCTCCCTGGCTGTCCAGTTTCTCCTGTCTTCTTCTCCCCCTCCCATTTCTGTATTCTTCCCCCTTTAAAGATGAAAACAAATACAAACATTTACTTTCAGTTCCATGTACCCAAATTGGAAGCATTCAAATACTTCTAAATGCAATGGATAGTCAACTTTCTACAAATTAAACATCTAAGTTGGGTGTCCACTACCACCCCCCCCCATACTCTGTGCCAGGAAGTCATAGTTTTTGGAGCTTGGAAAGTATAGTAGGCAAAATTTTAGGCCTCATGAACTTCTCCCCCGAATGTTACTCTTGTTAATACATTAAATTATATAGCAAAAGGAATTTTGCAGTTGCAATTAAGGTTACTAGTCAATTGACCTTAAAAACAGATTATATTAGATTATCCAGGTGGGTCCATTGTACTCCCTTGAGCCCTTAAAATCAGAAATTGTGGTAACAAGGGAAGCCAGAGGGTTCAAGGTGTAAGAAGGAATTCATTGTACCATTACAGGTTGGAAGATGGAAGGGCCACATGTAAGAAAGAATTTAGGAGGTCCTTAGAACTGACAGAAACTAGCTGACAGCCAGAGAGGAATGGAGACGTCAGCTGTGCAGCTGCAAGTTGTTGAATTCTGCCCATAAAGTTAAGAGCAAAAAAGTGGATTCTTCCCCTGGGTCTTCAGATAAGAATCCAGCCTGGCCAACAGCTTCATGTCAGCTCTGTGAGTCCCTTCGTAGAGAACTAGTTACACCATGCCAGACTTCTGACCCATACAGAACTATAAACTCATAACTGTGTGTGCCACCACATTGGTTAGTAATTTGTTACTCGGCATTAAAGAACAAAATAGGAAGCATCAGAGAATAACATGAGGAGAGAGCTCTGTCTGCATGAAGACTATATTCCATCAAGAGAGACCATTATAAAGTAAATGGTATAATATGTCAGAGTTGATAAGTGATTTTTCAGTGCTAGTGAGGGAGGTAAGTGGTAATGTAGGAAAAGGCAAAATATGGAGGCCATGTGGGGAAATGGTGGCAGGAAAGACAAGTGCATTTTTGTTGGGATGATACAACTGCAGTAGGTTGATGAGGTGGCTGAGGCCTTGTTGGGAAAGTAGCATCTGAGTGAAGAGCTGAGGGAGATGACATGATGAGGCAGAAAAATACTTGGGGTTAAGAACACATCTTCCCAGACAAACAGCATGAGGAAAAGCTGTAAGCCAGGATGGTGTCGATCAGGCTCCCAGAAAAGCAAGGAAACCTTGCTCTGGAGCAGGCTGCCCCTGGAAGGAGCAGTAGGAGAAGTGACTGGAGGCCACATCACAGGGGACCGTAGGCCATTTTGGTGATATCACACCCTCCATTTTCACTCACAGAAATGGGGGCAGGCATTGCAGGGTTTTGAACAGAGGAGTGAGATCTCACACGGAGTCTATAACAAAGATCCATGTAGTCCCAAGGTAAAAGAAGGGGAAAAGAACACGAACCAGAAGGCTAAACAATATCCCGTGGGCAGTGATGATGGCTGGGACACGGACTCCAGCAGCAAAGGTGGTGGGAAGGGCTCTGTGTGGGTATTGCATAGACAGCCAAGATGACTTTACATTGGCCTCAATGTGTGGTTATAAGAGAAAAGAAAAATTTGAAAGGACTCCAAGGTTTGTGGACTGAACAACAAGAAGGATGAGTCACCAACAACCGAGATGACAAATGTAAAATAATTTTTAGGTGGAAGAAGAGATGTTCAGTCTTTGGTATGCTAAGTTGAAGGTTTCTATTAGACATCCTAGTGGGGATTTTGATTAAACAGTTTCATAAATATAATCTGCAGCTCATGAGACAGCACTGGACTGAGGAGCTAACTGGGGAGTTGCCAGCATATGGATACTTGAGGACACTTGGGATAAGGAAATCACGATGGCTGAAGTTCTTTTACTGAGAATGGAAGTATGAGCTAGCCCAGCATTCAGAGATCTGTGAGAGGAAGAGAAGCTTGGAAATAGTTTCCTATTGATGAGGTCACCAACCTCATATCTTTTGTCCAAATCCTTGGCATGAATTCTTCCTTTCAATCTCATGCCCACTTCCCAATCCACCCATTCCCAGCATCCAAATGCTAACGATGGAAAAGTAACATTTCAAAATCTCCACTGTGCAAATTTCATGAGTAAGGGACATCTGGAGAAGGCCATTCTTAATTAAGCCTTATGGGCTAAACTCCTCAGCTTAGTGTCTGCCAAAACATATTCTATGTTTTTCCCATCATTCTGTCCTCATGTTGGTTCTGCCCCCTTGACTATTTTAATTTCCACTTTAACCTCTGCAAGAGTGCTTGATTTCACTAATATTCATATATCTTCAGATTCTCTGCACTCCATTTATTGAATCTCCTTTTGACTATAGATTAAACATAGCCTGAGAATGGAAACTGTTCTCTGTTTTGATAACTGTTCTCTGTGGTTGATAACAAAAACTGCACAGTATGTACTGGATACATATGTATGAGTTTATCTTCTTTGTATTTCAACATATCTAAGTTGTGGAAACCTATTGAGTCAAAGGGCAAACAATATTTCCAAATAACACATTGGAATGATGAGTGTAATTGTCTTTCTTCTCACATCAGATCTGAAAAACTGATACATATATTTGAGACAAGTATTTTCAAACCTGGTTCGAGATGATTTCATGTGGCTCAGTTATCCCTCAAAATGACAGCAGATGCAACATTTTCAATCAGAAGAAAAAATGAGAAAAGAGTCAAAATAACACTCCCCTTACCCTTTATTATGAAGTTCACTCATCTATAGGATTTGCTCCTATTTTCACATATCACACACAAAATGTCATGATCATTCCAATGTAATCATCCAATTATCATGAAATTAATTGTAATGAGAATCTCTGTACCCAGGAAACTTAAGACCTGCATGAAGATTTCTTTCTAGTTTCTTGGCAGAAAGATGGGGGGGGGCGGGGCTGGGATCTGGCTTCCCAAAATGAGGCTCTGAGATCAGTTGTTGTTGTTGCTAGGTGCCGTGGAGTCATGTCCAACTCATACTGACCCTCTTAGGGTTTTCAATGGCTGATTGTTTTGTTATTGCCTTGGGAGTGGATTGTGACATCCTTCTCCCATTATTGTGGTGCTGGGAATCAAACCCAAGACCTCAGAGACTGCAGAACGGTGCTCTACTGAGCTAAACTGAGCTAAATCCCAGCCCTGAGATCAGTAGGTAAGTGTAAAGAATTAATGTGAGAGGCTGTCCAAAGAAGAGGAGAGATAGAGAAGTGGAAAAGGGAAGAGAAAGAAGCCAATACATGGTTTATGATCAAGTGGATACTGCTATGATAATTGGTATTTGATCTCACTTGGGCATTCTGGGAGACAGTGAAAAACATGGCTCCAAGATATCCAAAAGTGGGAAGGAGTCACCATATGTTTCCCCTCAACACTTCCCCATCATTGGAAAATGGGCATTAATTCTCCCTCACTTGCCCCACCTCTTAGCCAAGAGAAAACCCCTCTTTGGAGGCAACAGGGTTGCTGTAGGATGCTATCAGCATGTTGCTAGAATAGCGAATGCCAAAAGAGTATGTGTGAGGCACCAACAACATCCTTTACATCAATCCTAGAGTGCTTGTGCTCATTCTTCTGCATTTTTCTTTAGACATTATATGTGTTATTTCCTATCTGTCCAATATAGCTTCTTTTCTGGAACTGATTGGTTGCCATCATTTCCTCTTCCACTAAGCTCTGTGCCACTGTGGCAATCAGAGTGATTTAACACGTTAGGTATATTGATAGTTTCAGGAGTAGACATGTGACTATGTGAAGGCCAGTGCGAGTCCTTGGGCATGGAGGCACATGCTGACAGAAGGCTTCTACCTGATTGTAAATTAGTCCAGCTACTAAGGATATCAGTATGCAGGTTCCTCAAAACACTAAAAACAGAACTATCATATGATCCAGCTACACCACTCCTGGGTATATAACCAAAAGAATCCAAATCGATATATGATAGCAATACCTGCAGGCTCATGTTTACCATAGCACTATGCACAATAGCCAAGTTATGTAATCAGCCTAGGTGCCTATCGACAGGTGCATGGGTAAAGAAAATGTAGTATATATACACAATGGAGTTTTATTCTACCATTAGAAGGATCAAAATCATGTTGCATGTAAGAAAATGGATGGAACTGAAGATCATCATGTTAAGCAAAATAAACCAGGTCCAGAAAAACAAGTATTGCATGTTTTCTCTCATATGTGGAATCCAGGGAGAGAAAGTACAAGGGGGACTATTAGAAAAGAGGGAGTCAATCAGGGGGAGGGGGAATAAGAGATGGTAATGGGGGGTGAATATGATCAAAGTATATGTATGTATGAAAATGAAACTCATTATTTTTAATAGTTAATATATACCCATTAAAAGAAAAAACATGACTTACAATAAAAGAAACTAAGGAAAAGATTTCTGCAAATCCAAACAAAAAGAAAAGAAAGCTTTCTACCTGCAGGTGTTTATTGAAATGATGAGGGAAAACCCAATGCTGTTTCTGGCCTTTCTGTCTTTACTTGGATACAAACTGCCTAGGAATGAACACAGAGGAAAAGAAGAGGTAGAGAGAGACTGACAGAGTCCTGGTGATGTTGCCTGTGCAAACTAGATCCAGTTTTGTCTGAACCAGATCCTAACACCTGAGACTTGTAGTTACTTGAAAAAATGAACTATTTCCTCTCTCTCTCTCTCTCTCTCTCTTTCTCTCTCTCTCTCTTTCTCTCTCTCTCTCTCTGTTTTAGAGATTATTTTCTTATACTATTTTAAGTTGATATTCATATTTACATGAGTAATATTGAAATTATATTCAAGGGTATATAACAAGAGTAAAGTATAAATATATTGATATAAGTTCTGGCACTCTTTCCTGTACTTTTTAAAATTTTTATTTGGAAACTATATATTGGCAGTAGAAACAACAAGTACCAATGGTTATTGATGCTCTGGTAAGATTTAATATTCTTTGTTATGTTTATATGTTATGCTACATAACCCTCATAGAAACTTAAATTTTATCAGAGTTCTCACAGCTAATAAGTTGCAGATGGTGGGATTTGAACCCAAGTCTCCCTGACTTTCTTTCTGAATTAGGGTTCTAGAAAGAAACAGAGCTAAGAGGAGATGTAGATGATATAGATATAGATCTAGAGAGACAGAGAGATAGAGATACATAGAAAGAGGTGTGTTTGAAGGATTGGCTCACGCAGTTATGGAGGCTGAGGAGTTCACAGTGTGCCTTATGTGAGCTGGAGGCCCAGGAAAGCCAGAAGTGTTGTTCCAGTCCAATCCCGAAGATCTGAGAACCAGGAACCATAGTTTGAGTGAAGGAGAAAATGGCCATCCCAGATCAAGCAGAAAGAGCAAATTTGCCCTCCTTCTGCCTTTTTTGTTCTTTTCAGGCCTCCAACGACTAGGGCGATTTTCTGTACTCAGTCTGTTAATTCACATGCTAGTCTCTTCCAGAAACCTCCTCATGTACCCAGAAATAATGTTTAATCAGATATTTAGGCATTCTTTAGCTCAGTCAGGTTGACGACACATGATATTAACCATTATCGTTCCTTATATTATACCTTTCTACTTGGTACTAAATGAATAATGCAAAAGGAGGCTAGAGAGATATAAATGAGGAAGTCTTTAACGACAAAGTGAACAGAAGAAAACAAACACTTCAACAAATGTCCACAAACAAGTAGATACTCAGTGCCATGTCTGTGTATGATGAAGATCTTAAGAAGAGGGATATGTTTCATGAAGTGGTTGACACTTGAGCAGGATTTCAACAACAAATGGGGCAAGATGACTATTTTAGACGGGGAATATAGAACAGAAACACAAAGACCATTCAAGCAAAATATAGTACAGTCACTCCTTTTTTTGTTTGTTTTTTTGTTTTGTTTTGTTTTGTTTTTGTGTGTGGTACTGGAGGTTGAACCCAAGGCCTTGCACTTGCATGCTCTGCAAGTGCTGGACCACTGAGCTGCACCCCCAGTCCATTTTTTTACTTTTTGAGACAGGGTCTCACTAAGTTATGCAGACTGCCTCTGGTCTCAAACTTGCAATCCTCCTGCCTCCGCCTCCCAAGCCACTGGGATTACAAACATGCGCCATGGCACCCTACGAGTACAGTCACTCTTAAGGAGTAGTTGACAGTATTAGAAGGCAATGTAGTCAAAGACAGTATTTCCTGAACTTTATGCATTTGCGGAGCACTATCACATTTTCCCCACACCCATAGGCCACCTGTACTATCCTTTAATAATGTGTTTCAAGAACTTTGGATCAACTTACTTTTGTTAAGTTAAGCAATAATATCTATAAAATCAAATATATAGTACAAGAAATAGATGTTGTTGTTAGGTGCTCTCAAGTCACGTCCAACTCATAGCGACCCTCATAGGGTTTTCAATGGCTGACTGTTTCAGGATTGCCTCAGGAGAGGATTGCCACGTTCTTCTCTCATTTTTGCGGTGCTGGGAACCAAATTCAGGACCTCAGAGACTGCAGAGCAGTGCTCTACCAACTGAGCTAAATCCCAGCCCCAATAAATATATAATTAATAAAAACTTTAAGCACCTAAGGCTGTCTTTCATATCAGTTTCATAGGAAGAGCCAGGACTTCAGAGCCAGTGTGACCTGGTGTCTGTTCCAGCTCTGTCTCTTAATTTTGCCCTTAGATATTGAACCTCTCCAATGCTGAATTTTCTCATTTGGGGTGTTATGAAATTTAACTGAAATAATGCACATGTGAGTCATACTGAAATGATTCCTTACTTATACCAAGACTCTCATCCCTATTTCCATCCAACGTGGATGCTGAAGCAGATATTTTGTTTCCCTAAACCAGAAAAAATCAGTGAGAATGTAGTAGTGAAAGAGACAAGAGATTTTTCTTCAAAAGAGAAGAAAAGGATACGGTGGTACCTGGGGAAAGAGGAAATTCAGGAGAACAGGACACACGGAGGCAGTTTGACTAGATGGATTAACTGTAACTTCGCATCCTCTTCATGAAACAAAGTTTCAGTGGAATCTATCTTGTTTGCTAGTATGTCTAAGGTCAGTTTATGTTGTGAAGGAAATACTAATATGCACCGAAAGTGTCCTAAGAACAAGAAAAGGCCATTAGAAGCTGCTGTTTGGTATTTTTGAAAGAGATTGGCAGGAGACAGAGGAAGATGTCCTGATTTGGGTAGGAAGGGTAAGCTTCTGACAGCAGAAAGATACAGAGCATTAGTCCTGGTAGGGACAATAGGGTCTTTGGCAGGCATAAGGGGTAAAAATGGGGAAAAAAATATGAAATCAAATGAGGATACCAACTGTTTGCCAAGCTTTGTTCATTATTTTACTGCAAACTTTGAGCCAAAAAAAAGAAAAAGAAAAAGAAAAAGAAAAGAACAAAGGATTGGCAGCACTTTCATGAAAGTCATGAGTGATATTGACCAATCTATAACTTGAGTTTCTGTACTTTTTTAAGAGCTTATTTTTTCAGATGCTTGAAAAGCTTATACTAACCCCATAAGACCTTTCCATTTCCCTCATCTGAACTAGTATTGATCTACCTTTCCCACTGGTGATGTGGATGTGCCTAAGGGTCAAGTGAAAAACTAGAATAGAAATAAATGTACACCAGCCTTCCACTCTCCCAGCCAAGCCCACACCCATGCTGCAGTGAAGATTATTCTTTGAAAAGTATGTCCTGCTTAAGACAAGTCACTTTAAAATCTCAGGTCTCCATTTGGCTTTCCTATATTAATGACTCTACTGTAGTTGATTATAATAATAGAAATCTAGCAAAAGTTGTTAGCAAAACTTTGGAAAATTGTCCCTAAAAGCCTTGATAATTAATAATGAGTGCTGAATTTGGCCAGTTCCCTTGATACACAGTGTCTCATTAGGAGTAATGATAAAGTGAAGGGTGTCACAGTGGATCACAAAGTGGATAAGTACATGGACTTATTATAAGTGATGGCTAGACCTAACTAGTTTGTCTGACTCATGGATACTAATGGGTAACAAGATAACCCTATCACTAGTTATCAAATGCATACTAATCCTAAAATTGCAGCCAGTACCAGGAGGATTCACCAGACATCTCATAATCTGCAGAAGCATAGAGGGAAAAGTAGTTCCTCAATTATGCCTCTCAAGAACATCAAGAAGTCCTTAGCATTTAGTGATTTTCTACCTTTTCACTTGCAGAGTCAATGGAGATATATTCTGAAAATTCATAACCATTCAACTTTGAGATTTCAGAATGCTTGCATTTTTCAGATTCTATGCATTCACCTCACAAAGGTCAGGGAAACTAATGAGAAGTGTTAGCTTGAACTTTTTGGAACTTGATTAAATTTAATTTACTGACTGTACATTTACAAGTTCTATGAAGAAAGGAGAGTAGACACAAAACAAAAACATCATATTCAATCAAACACAGATAATACTGAAAACCAAGAGTAAAAGAAAGAGCTATAAGCAATGCACTGCAATAATTAGTGATGATTCTTCCAGTAATGTGACCTAAAGTGGATACTTATAATAGCAATGTGATACATTCTGATAAAAACAAAGATATGAAATTAAAACAAACCTATATAGTTTACTCCTGCAGCCGTAGCACTGTGGCATCAAATCTCAGAAGTTAAGCAGGGTCAGACCTGGTTAGTACTTGGATCAGAGACCACCTGGGAAGAACAGATGCCATAGACCTGGCAACCCATTCCCAAAAATCAATCCACCATTGAAAACCCTATGAACAGCAGAGAAACACTGACAATAGTGTTTCCCCTGTTGTACATAGGGTCACTATGAGTAGGATACCGACTCAATGACACCTAACAACAACATATAGTTTCCAGTGGCATCTAGAAATTTAGTGAGAAATGCACATGTACTGAGTGATTACTAAATCCCAGGCCACCTCCGTCGTCATGTGCTGTTAGTTAATTATCACAACAAGGTGTTTTTATTCCTCTTTTCCAAGAAGAAAAAATTTAAGTTAAAAAAAGTTAAATAGTTTTGAAGTTTTGCCATAGATTGTGGCAAAGCCAGGATTCAAACTGAACTCTGTCTCCTCAACTCATATTCTTTTTGTAATTCCCAAGAGGAGAAAATAGCAAGTCTAATAGCAAACAAGCAACATGAGTCAAGTTTGGGGCCAAAATAATATAGGAAACCAATATTTTATTACTGAATAATTCTAATTCCTTGAAACATTTTATTAATGTGCTATTTCTTCCAATATGCATTTTAGAACTATTTTATTTTAAATGTTCAATTAAGTATTCTAACCATTATAAAGCAAAAAAGGCATAGATTCATTTATCTAGTAATCTAGTATAATAGGTGTTATGATATGTCACAGAATAACATAATCCAACCTAAAACATCTCTGCCTTGATTTTAGTATTTTAAATGAGGAACTTAATGTTTTTTAGCCTCAGGTTTTATTTAAAGGACAATTCACATTTGATAATGCTCTGTTCCATGCAAAGTAGTGTTTATGTTTAATGTAAACACACAAAGAAGCCTAAGAGGAGAATAATTCTGTGGATGAAATAAATAACATTTCCCCTTTAGCAAAGGCAAATGCTATCCCACATAGAATCCTTAGAAACAGTTATTATTGTTCCCAACTACAAACCTGGCTTATTATGTACTTCAGAAGAACAACTTCTAAAATGGCATATGAGAACAGGTGAAGCTTTTTAAGTTCATTATTTACTATGGCCTCTTAAAGAAATGTGTGGTTCATGAGGGGTTATTGGAGCCAGCTTCAGAATTCCGAATGCAGCTCTACCAACAGCTTTCTAATTGAATCTCAAAAGACTGTAATTGTGTTCCACTCTGTAGTCAGCCTTCACTCCATGCGGCTACAGTCGGTTGTAGGTAATCAGATTACTCATGGGTTACTGCCTGCAGCCCGCAGGAAAGTGCCAAGAGTAGAAGGCAAAGTGTTGTAGGGTTAATGAAGCTTAATATGGTGCCAATATCACACTGAGCCATTGCCTACAGAGTGAGAAAGGATTATATCCCATGTTAATATGCCATTTGACCCGTGCCAGAGAAGCAGTCTAAATCACTGAATAAGTATGTAAGTCACCACAGAGAAGTGTTTGCCACGCCAGCTCTGATTGCTGTGAAAACAAGTTATTCCCTAGCTTGTGAATTTTAACTTTGGTGCTCTTTAAAGTACAGTTTCAACATTGGCTCCCCACATCCCTGGAAAGGCCATACAGACATTCGATTCTCTAAGTTGGAGCCAATGCATGGAAACTCACACACATTTCTCCTGTTTGATTTAAACTTCTCTAAAGAAGACGTCTAAAGCTGATGTACCACAATTTCCCAGCATCCGTCAGTGACTTCAGCTCTCCAAATTTGCCTTTTACAGAGATGTTTTGGCCACCTTGAGCCTTAGGATTCTTACCATTAATTAAGTCTGTGGCCAAATGATTTCTCCCATGGAGCTTCTGCAAAAAGTGAAGAAGGCTTAGAAAAGGGGTAGAGAGAAAACAGCACAGCTCATCCTATTTGTACTGCCAAAGCTCAACTTTATGACAAGAAGAGCACAGGAACTGCAGCATCTCCTAGAATTATAGTACTTGGTGGTTGAATCCAGAGCTTCACACATACTTTGCAAGTGCTCTGCCACTGAGCCACATTTCTAGCCCATTTTTTTATTTGTCATTTTAAGACAAAGTCTTGCTAAGTTATCCAGAGGACCTCTGGTCTTGAACTTGTGATCCTCTTCCCTCTGCCTCCCCAGTCGCTGAGATTACAACTGTGTGCCACCCAGCAATGGGACCAAAACCCTTAAGTCTCCTTGCTATGTATTGGACATCTGTAGGTGAGAAAGAAGAGACTCTGAATGCCTATGAATACATCAGACAACAATTTATCAGCAAACCTTGATCTTGTTCTTAAATTCATAAATATTTAAAATCAAAATCTACTCCAGAACACTGTATATAATACTCTACATGTTAAATTAGGTCTTTTAAAAATATTCTCTGAATTATTTCAATCACTAGGTTACAGAAACTAAGATTAATACAAGTTAAGAATGCTCCAGGACAGGGCAATACTATTCCATTAACAGTTTTTTCTTGCTACACCCCTTTATTTCTTCTTTAAAATAGAAAATATATGTGTAGCTACAAATTTCAAAAGAAACAAAAGGGTTCAACATGAAAAGCAACTAGAATTCACATTTATTATTGTAATTAGTTGTGTATGTATCTTTTCAGAAATATTCTATTAGTATAAAAGCATGTATCTGCTTTTATATTTATGAATCAATCTGTACATATAGACATGTATGTATGCATGTGGGGCTGGGATTTGGCTCAGTGGGTAGAGCACTGTGCTGCAGTCTCTGAGGTCCTGAGTTCAATTCCCAGCACCGCAAAAATGGGAGAAGGACCTGGCAATCCACTCCCAAGGCAATCCCGAAGCACTCAGCCATTGAAAACCCTATGAGGGTCGCTATGAGTCGGATACCGACTCGACGGCACCTAACAACCTAACAACATGTATGCATGTATACATTTAATTTCATTTTGTTTGAAGAGTTTATATTTCCAGATTTTTGCACGAGTTTTTTTTTTTTTTATGAGACAGAATCGGCAGAAAAAGGCTTGTATTGTTTGTATTGTTTGATGGTGTTTTACATAATACACATCAATATAATTAAATTATTCCCAGATCTATTAAGCTCTCATATAGATTCTTCTAATCAATAGTTCTCAAATATTTTATATGAATGAAATGTCATAGTTCATGCTTTTTGTTTCCATTCTCTTTTATTCAATATTATGCCTATAAAATTTATTCATGTCCTTGTGTGACCAGTAGTACATTTTTTATTATCACATAATATTCCATTATATGCCTGTTCTGAAATTAATTAGGCATTTGTTTGTTTCCAGACTGGTGCTATGATGTATTAAACTACTATGAATATTATTTACATGTGTCTAGGTAGGCATAGACACTCATTTCCAGTGGTTAATCAGAACTAAAGTTGTTGGACCATAGGTGCTCTCTCTCTCTCTCTCTCTCTCTCTCTCTCTCTCTCTATATATATATATATATATATATATATATATAGTCAGTATCTAATATATCTAAACATATATATATATGTTTATTATGTTTATTAAGTTTGTTAAGTTTATTAAGATTATAACAACAAATGTCAAACCAGCACTGAATAAAGGTTCCAGTTGCAAGTCAAGACTTGGTGTTTGAAATTATTTGAATTTTAGCTGTCTTGATGAGTATCTTCCTACAGTTTTAATTTATATTTTCTGATAAATAATGACACTGAGCAACTTTTTATATTCACTGAAAATTTGAGCTGTTTTTTGTGTAGTGCTTATTTACATATTTGCTCATTGAAGAAAAATGGATCATCTGTATTATTTATTTATTTTAAAGAATTCATCATATAGTCTACTTATAAGCCTGTGGCAAGCTACGTGTGGAAAATGCCCTCTTTTAGTTTGGTCCTTTTATACACCAGATTTATGGTTTCACTTTACAAATTTATTGAGAAAAAATAATACATACATTTAAAATGTACAATTTGATAAGCTTTGAAATGTTAATATTCATGAATCTATCATTATAATTAAGATAATGAAGATATCCCAAACTCTCAAATGTTTTCTCATACTCCTTTGTAGTCCATTCTTTCCTTTCCACTCTCACATGCACAGGCAGCTCCTGATGTGTTTTCTCTTACTATGAAATAGTTTGTCTCTCTAGAGTCTTATACAAATGGAATGATAGAATACATATTATTTTATGTTTGTTTTTTACATTTAATACAATAGCTTTGAGAGTCATGCAAAGGACTGTATGGAACAATAGTTCTTTCATTTTCAACTGCTGAGTAGTATTCCATAGTATGGATGTACCACAATTTCTTTAACCATTCACCTGTTGATGTTGTCATATGAGTTGTTTCTAGTGTTTATTATAAATAAAATTGCTATAAACACTCATAAACAAACATTTGTGTGCATATATGCTCTGATTTATTGTGGATAACACTGAGAAATAGAATGGCTGGGTTGTCAGCTAGGTTTAACTCTTTATTATTGTTAATGTCATCTTGTTTTCCATAATGAGTGCATGCTTTTTATATTCCCACATGGTAGTGTTTGAGAATTCTACTGCTCCACAACTATGCCAATACTTAATGTAGTCAGTCTTTTAAACATTTTAGCCATCCTAATGGATAAGGGCTGAGGTTTAGCTCAGTTATTAATGTGGGGTTCTGTGCTCTCTGAGGCCCTGGGTTCCATCCCTAGCACCGCAAAAATTGGAGATGGACATGGCAAGCCACTCCTGAAACAATCCCAAAATAATCAGCCATTGAAAACCCTACGAGGATCACTATGAGTTGGACCCAACTCGATGGCATCTAACAACTACAACAGCAATAGACATGAAAGGATGTTTCAATGGAATTTAATTTGCATTCTCTAATGAATTGATCTTGAGCATATTTTCATGTTATTTTTCACCTAGCCTACTGCACTGTGGTGTCTGATCCCATCAGATATCAGAAGCTATACAGGGGCAGGCCTGGTTAGTCCTTGGATGGGAGACAACCTGGGAATACCAGATACTGTAGGCTTGGGAGAAGGACCGGGCAACCCACTCCCAAAAAACAATCCACCATTGAAAACCCTGTAAATAGCAGAGAAGCACTGACAATAGTGTTTTGCCTGTTGTACGTAGAGTCTCTATGAGTCGGACATCGACTTGACGGGCACGTAACAACAACAACAATTTTCCATCTATATACTGTATACTTTTGGTGAAATTCTTGTTCAAATATTTTGTCCATTTTCAATTGTATTATTTGCCTTATTATTGACCTTTGAGAGTTATTCACATACTCTAGACACAGTCCTTTGTCAAATACATGACTTGCATGTATTTCATCTCAGTCTTTGTCCAAGTCATTTTCATAACAATGGCCTTGGAAGAGAAAAATATTTTAAACTTGCTTAAAAACATTGTCTTACTTTACTTGTAGTTCATCCTTGTTGTACTTAAGAATTCTTTGCCAAGTTCCAAGTCTCTAAAACATTCTCCACTGTTTGAGGAAATACAATAAACTTAACTCTTACATGTTGGTATATGATTCACTTCAAGCTCATCAGGATATAGCATGTGAAATAAGACTGAGGTGTTTATTTTTTGGTGATTTTTGGTTTCTTGATGTATATCAGGTTTGTTCTCTTTCAATGTTCTTTTGGCTATTCTAAATCTTCGATGTCTCTATGTAAATTTTAGAATCAAATAGCTTATATCTACAAAAAACCATAAATTATTTTGGTTGGAATAGCGTTTAATGTACAGATCAATTTGGTAAAAACTACCATATTAATGCTTTTTTTGTTTGTTAGGTGCCATCAAGCTGTGTCCGGCTCATAGCAACCTTTATAGGGTTTTCAATGGCTGATTGTTTTCCAGATTGCCTCGGGAGTGGGTTGCCACATGCTCCTCCTGTTTTTGTGGTGCTGGGAATCGAACTCAGGACCTCAGAGACTGCAGAGCGGCACTCTACCAACTGAGCTAAATCCCAGCCCACATATTAATGATATTCCTTTCAAAATAAAGTATATCTCTTTAACTAATTTAGATCATCTTTAATGCACTTAGCAATGTTTTATAGTTTTCATGTAGCAGTCTTTCATATCTATGACCAAATTTATAACTATTTCAGATTCAGTGGTGTTTTTTAATTTAAATACATGATTACCTATTACTAGTATATAAAAATATAATAAATTATCCTGTAAGTCTGCAAATTTTATTCATTCTAGTAGCATTTTTCATGTATTCCATGATTTTCTTCATAGATAGTTATATTATTTGACTGAAGACTATTTCTTCCTTTTCAATTGAAATCCTTTTAATTCTTTTTCTTGCCTGTTACACTGGATAGTCTTCTCCTACAGTGCTTAATAGAAATGTCTTGTTCCTAATCTTACCGGGGAAACATTCAGTTTTCAGCAGTAAGAAGTCAGATCTAGGAAGCTAAGCAGTGTCAGGCCTGGTTAGTCCTTAGATGGGAGACCACCTGGGAATATCAGTTGCCTTGAACTTGGGAGAAGGACCTGGCAGCCCACTCCCAAAACAATCAGCCATCAAAAACCCTGTGAATAGTAGAGAAGCACTGACATAGGCATGCCACAGTGTTGGATAGTGTTTCATATTGTTGGAAATAGGGTCGCTGTGAGTGGGTCCCAACTTGACCACACCTAACAACTAGCAACAAGAATGAGGGTAATTGTGGGTTTTCATAAAAGCTCTTCATGGCCTTGAGAGTGAGTTCCTTTCTATTTCTACTTTTTTGAGAGAGGTTTTTTTTTTTTTTTTTTTTTTTGGATGGATAATAGATTTAATAACACGGCCTTTCTGTGATTGTTTAAATGACCATATGATTTTTCCCTCTTATTCTGTTAATATGAAGAATTACACTGATTGATATTGGCCTGTAATTCTTTTCTTATTATGTTTTCTTCTGTATTTTTTTTTTTATTTTTATCAAGATGATGCTAGCTTAGTAAAATGTATTGGAAAGAGTTCTTTTCCCTTCATTTTTTGGGAGAGTTTTTATAGAATTGGTATTATTCCTTTACTAAATACTTAGTGTAATTTACTCATGAAGCCATCTAGGCTTGGACTATTACTGGAGAAAGTTATTTTACCTAAAAATTGAATTCTTACAAAAGATATAGGACCATGCAAATTAAGTATTTATTTTTGAAGGAGCTTTCATAATATGTGCCCTTTAAAATACTTGTGTGCTTCATTTGTTATTTAACGTACGGTCATAAAATTGGTTGATATTTTCTTATTCTTTTAATTTCTTCAGGACCTTTAGAGACTACTGGTCTTGTGTCTGATATCAGCAACTCTTGGGATTTTTTTCCCCTGATTGGCTTGGCTAAAACTTGACAAATTTTACTTACTCATTTTTTAAAATATAGCCTGTTATACCATTATTTTGCCTTTTTTTTCTGTTTTCCTTTTTGAGGGGAGTTAATTTGCTCTTTTTTCTAGTTTCCTAAGATAAAAGCTTAGATCTTTAAAACTTTTCTTTTTATAGGTATATTGTGCTAGAAAAGATTCTTCTAAGCACTGTTTTAGTTGAATTCCACAAATATCATTTTGTTGTGCCTTTATTTTCATTCAGTTAAAAATAATTTCTAATTGTCCTTTTGATTTGCTCTGAATTCTGTGCATTATTTAAAATGTTTTTATTTTTAAAATACTTAGTGGGGTATTTTTTAGACTTTCTCTTGATAATTTATATTTTCATTCCATTGTGATCAGAGACATTTTGTGCTACTTAAGTTTGTTTTTTCTTTCACATTTACTGAGACTTGTTTTATTACCCAGAATATGGTGTATCTTGAAAAATATTTTGTGTGCACTTGGAAGATGTGTGTTCTGCAGCTGTCGGGGAGGGTGTTCTATAAATGTCAATTAGATCAATTTAGTTGGTTTATGTTTTCAAAATCTTTACTAATTTTTGTCTGTGTGTTCTACCAACTTTTGAAGAAGAAGTTTTAAGACTTCCAATTATAAGTGCAAATTTATTTACTTCTATATGCAGTTCTACCAAATTTTCATCATATATTTTAAACTGTGATACTTGGTATATAAACTATTAGGGGTTTTGTGTTGTCTTGAAAATTTGACTAATTTATTATTGTTAAATGACTCTCCTTTTCCCTAGAAATATTCTTTGCCTTGAAACATAATTTTCCTGATACTAATATAGCTACTCTATTTTTCTTTTCATTAGTGTTAGCATGTTATATCAATATTTTCAGACTAGAGATAAACAATGGTTTTCTATAAAGGCCCAGTAGTAAATATTTTGGACTATTTCTGTTTCCTTGGCTTTATTAGATGTTTAAGTCCTCTGTATAGCAAAGGCCATTATAAAACTTGCCTTTCAAAATGCTTGTGTGCTTCTTCTGTTATTTAATGTATGATTATAAAGTTGGTTGATATTTCCTTATTCTTTTAATTTCTGGAGGATATGTGGAGACTACCACTGTGTTGTCTCTGATATCAGCAATTCTTGAGTTTTTTGAGCATATATTTGATTTGTGCATATTAGAGGAAAGAAGTTGTAGGTTATACAGCGGGACGCAGCAATTTCATCTCTACTTTCACAATGAGGTATCTGAATTCTTCCACATTACCTTTACAAACTATCTCCCAATATAACTCATATTTTCTTACTATTAAAGTTCTCTCCATCAGGAATGGGGCATCAGCAAGATGGCTCAGTGTTCCACATTTCCATGTAGTTGTTGTTGTTGTTGTTGTTGTTGTTGTTGTTATATGCTGTCTATTCATACATCCTCACCAGAATAAACTCTGGAGAGCTCACTTACTGCCATCCCTTCTCCCAGTCCTCTGTTCTTCTCCCAAACTCATCTCTTCTTATCCAAATATGCCCAGAGGGAAGGTCAGAACTTGTATTGCCTAAGCCTAGTGCCCAATTTGGAAAACATGCTAACCATTCCTGCTTGCTGGTCACTCAGTGTTTATAAGCAAATCTCTTTGAACCTTCCTCACCTGGAACAGTAAAATGGTTTGAGACATGACTTTCTTCTTTCCTGCATGAGAAGGAAGGAAAAGTGTCCAAAAGCCCATTTTTAACTTTGTGATATGCGGCTAACATGATGTTTTGGAGACCTCCCAAGCTCTTCAACCCGCAAATATGTATGTGGGGGTTGGCTAGCAGAGAGCCGTCCAGCTTTCACTAGCCAAACTTGGAGAAAGATATGACCCCAATTGTTTTCAGCTTTATTCTGAATAAGGAAAAAAGCCCTTTTCACTCAGCCTTATATCCTAGTGACTAATTCTGAGGTAAAATTAAGTCTCAAGCAACATACTTTAAAAACACAACAAAACAGTAGTCACTATGCCTTCTTTTTAAAAAAATATTATATGTTGGAGACTGTTTTAGACCAAGTCATATATACTAGCCCCTGTCCAGTTACCTACAGCTGTAAAAAAATTATTCCTAGCTTAATAACATAAAACATCATTTATTATTCTTATTCCTTATACTTCTGGAGATTAACAGGGCTCAGCTAGCTGGTTCTTTCTTGGGACCACTCATGTTTCTCTCAGATGTTCATGGTGGCTGAAGTGACCACAAATATTTCCTCGCTTACATTACATTACTCCTGATCTGGAGTGATCAGCTGGGACACTCACTACTGACTTCTCTAAGTGCCCTGAGTTTCCTCAGAGTTTGGCACCTGGATTCCAAAAGCAAGTCTCTTGAGAGAAACTTGGGAATAAAGGAGTGACCTGGACCTAGAAATCATGTGGCTCATCCTCACCATATTCTATCTGTTATAAGTGAGACAGTAAGAGTAGCCATGGGCTGGGATTTAGCTCAGTTGGTAGAGCACTGCACTGCAGTCTCTGAGGTCCCGAATTCAATTCCCAGTACCGCAAAAATGGGAGAAGGGCCTGGCAATCCACTCCCAAGGCAATCCCGAAACAGTCAGCCATTGAAAACCCTATGAGGGTCACTATGAGTCGGATACTGACTCGATGGCACCTAACAACAACAACAACAAAGAGTAGCCATATTTAAGGACAGAGGAATTAAATTCCACTTTTTTTTTCCACTCATACTGGTGGGTTAATTCCAGGACTTCACATATGCTAAGCTAGTGTTCCATGACTGAACTGCACTCCCATCCCCATTTTTGCTTTTTGTTTTTTATCCTGAGACAGGGTCTCACTAAGTTGCTCAGTTGCCTCTGACTTGTGATCCTCCTGGTTTAGCCTCATCAGTAACTGCCATTACAGACATGCACCAGGGCACCTTGCTGGATTCTACCTCTTGATTAAAGGATTGTCAGTCCACATTTCCAATCCCAATTATTCACATAATATCCATGTATAAAATGCACTTGCCTCTTCCCATAGCATCTCCTAAAATCTCACCTATTAAACTTTCAATATCAGCCTTTGTGTTTAGAATGTTATCCAAAAATGGTCTACATGACTCAATGGCACCTAACTATAACAATAACATGACCTTGAGTATGGTTGCTCAGATACTCCCTTTTGTGTATACTTCCTCGGGATCTAAACCTGTGAACTAAAGTAATAATTTGTTACCTCCTACACATCTAAACTACTGTGATGGAGGAGACATACAAATCTGCATTTGTACAGAGAAAAAAATACAAAAGAAAAGAAAGAAAAAAATGAGAGATAAACCATAGTCATGTTTCCATTTTGAAATCAAGCGAAGCACATAGCCTAGTTCCTTGGTGGGACATTAGTCCTTGTGCTTTGCAATGATTCTCCATGGCTCTTAGTTCCATCCTCTGGGTCATGGTTGCACCCTTTAAATAGTCTTTCATTTTCCCAAAATGTAACCTATGATTACAGCTGAATACTCTTCTTTGTCTGCTTCCTTCCCTAGAAATTTGAATGTGCCAAAGCCTCTTTTCATTTCATATTATTGCTTTCTCTTTTGTTTCAAACTTGGTAGCATTTCAGTCAGTACCATTATCTTAAGATTTTTGTGGATTTTCTATGAATCTGTTTTATACTTCATTAAACAAAATCCATTTACACAAATAGTTTTGATACAACTTTCTCTGAGTCACCAATAAAGTTTTTGTGCGACAGTGTATAAAAATTATCAGAAGTCCTAATTTTTAATAAATATAAACTATAATTCATGCTCTAAAGATCCTTAGGTGGCCTATTTATCTGCTTGTAAAGGTATATGGGATGATACTTGAAGACTTTCTGAATCTTAGAAAGTGTTTTTAAGATGCTATTGAATCATATTTTCCTGACAATGCCTGGATTTGATCTTTGCCTAATTTCAAAATAGTTTACCATCTGGAGAGGGTGGGAATGAGAAACTGTTTTATTTCTGATCCCAAGTTCTGGCTTCTTTATATTTAACAGTTTATTTTTAAGCCCTTATTTCTTTAATTCTCCTCTCATTTCATTATAGATGGCTAAAAGATAATAAAGTGAGTCTTCAACATGATTCGTACAAATCTCTTTAGGCAGGTTATCTGACTCATTAGGTAAATTTATTTTCCACATTAGAATAGATGATAATGTTGCTAAAGTTCTCACCACTACAAAGCAAGCATCTCCTTTCCATTCTTGGAACTAGGAATCAAGAGCAAATATTTCAAGAGAGAGGCAGAATGAAGTAGTAATGCCTTTTAGGACCTTGTCTCAGAACTCATGAAGTGTCACTTCCACTATATTCTACTTGCATTCAGAGGAAAGGAATAAGAATTTACTCTGGCTTCTAATAAATCTTTACTTTCTTTTATTTGTTTCAGCTCTCCATGACAAACTCCTAAAGATCCTTTAAATTTTGTTAACAAACTAGAGCCTCTTCCAGGTATTGCTCATTCTTGGATTGAAGGTCAATACCCCATGTTTTAAGTTTAGTTATACCATTCCCCTATGTGGAATGAAAAGACGTTCTTTCTCTATAGTGGTGTAGCAGTCCAATTCAAACTTATCATATGAATGTAAAATCTATGAGGAGTAATAACTCATCAATTGGTATTATCTGTCAGAGTTCTGAGAGTTGACCAGTCTGAGCTAGTCATTTCTCACTGCGGAAAATTTTTAAATTAAATTTATTTTTAACTGATACACAAAACACAAAAATTGTATACATTATTGGGGTACTATGTGATGTTTTGATAGACTGACAGGCAGCATAATCAAGTTAAATATATCTGTCTCCTCAAAGATTACCATTTCTTTACGGTGAAACATTCAAAATTCTTTTTTCTAGCTCTTTGAAATGTACAGAATATTATTGTTATCTACAGTCACCCTACTTGCAATAGCATACCAGGACTACTTATTCCTATCTAACTATAACTTTGTTCCTATAGATCAGCTTTTCTTCTTCTCTCTACCCCACTCTACTCACCTTAGCTTCTACTCCACTCTCAGCTTCTATGAGATCAATTTTTTTAGATTCCACATATGAGTGAGATCATATGGTATTTGTTTTTATGGGCCTGGTTTATTTCATTTAACATAGTGATCTCTAGTTGTTGTATTCAACTAGAGATCCATTCATGTTGTTGTAAATGGCAGGATTTTGTTCTTTTTTATGGGTGAATGGTATTCTATTGTATATATTTACCACAGTTTCTTTATCCACCCATCATTTAATGGACATATACATTGTTTCTATTTATTAGGTATTGTGAATAGTACTGCAATAAACATTAGAGTGCAGATTTTTCTTTGATATACTAATTTCATTTCCTTTGGATACATACCAATGAGTGAGACTGCTCAATCACAGTGTAGTTTCATTTTTTATTTTATTTTATTTTCTATGTGTGTGTATGAGAGACCTCCACAATTTTCCACAAAGGCAGTTCTAATTTACATAACCATGAAGAGTATGCAAAGGTTCCCTTTCTCCTCCTGCTTGCCAGCACTTGTTCTCTTTTGTCTTTTTGAGACTTATCATTCTTATGAGAACAAGGTGACATCTTGTCTTGGTCTTGTTTTGCATTTCCCTGATGATTAGTGATGCTGAGCCTTTTTGTTATCTACCTGTTGGCCATTTCTGTGTCTTCTTTTGTAAATGTTTGTTTGGGTCTTGCTTTGTTCTTTTTGCTCAAGATTGCTTTGGCGAAGATCTGGAACAAGACAGAGTGCCCACTATAACTATTGCTCAACATACTATTGGAAGCCTAATCAGGCAGGAAACAAAGAACATTCAAATGGGAACAGAAGACATCAGATTATCACCAAGATATGATCTTGTGTATAATAAACCTTAGAGATGCCAACAAAAATCTATTAGGACTAATAAATGAACTCACTACAATTTCAGAATACAAAACTACATACAAAAATCAGTGTTGTTGTTGTTGTTGTTAGGTGCCGTCAAGTCAGTATCCGACTCATAGTGACCCTCTGTACGACAGGGGAAACACTATTGTCAGTGCTTCTCTGCTGTTCATAGGGTTTTCAATGGCAGATTGATTTTTGGGAGGGGGTTTCCAGGTACTTCTCCCAGGCCTACAGCTTCTGGTGTTCCCAGGCGTCTCCCATCCAGGTACTAACCAGGCCTGACCCTGCTTAGCTTCTGAGATCTGATGGGATTGGATGCCACAGGGCTACAGCTGCAGGCCAAAAATCAGTAGTGCTACTTAAAACCAATAGTGAATTATCTGAAGCAGATATCAATAAATCAACCCTATTTATAATTGTTGATAACTGCCATTAAGTTGGGTCTGACACATAGTAACCCTATGTAGGACAGAAGGAAACACTCCTCCTTGACACTGTGCTATGCTGGCACCATTGTCAGTGCTTTTCTGCTATTCATAGGGTTTTCAATGGTGAATTGTCTTGGGAGTGGATTGCCAGGTCCTTCTCCCCAGCCTGCAGCACCTGGTATTTCCAGACGGTCTCCCAACCAAGGACTAACTAGGCTCCCCTGCTTAGCTTCTGCGATCAGGCAGGACCAGATCCCAGGGTGCTATGGCTGCAGACTCTTTTATAAAGCTGCTTAAAAATAACAAAATTAAATTTAAGAAAAGAGGTGAAATACACAACCTCTAAAATATTTATGAAATAAATTCAAGAGGATACGTACAACAACAAAAAAAATTGTGAGAAATCTCACATTCATGGATTAAAAGAAACAATAGTGTTAAAATGTTCATGCTATCCAAAGCAGGGCTGGGATTTAGCTCAGTTGGTAGAGCGCTGCAGTCTCTGAGGTCCCGAGTTCAATTCCTAGCACTGCAAAAATGGGAAAAGGACCTGGCAATCCACTCCCAAGGCAATCCCGAAACAATCAGCCATTGAAAACCCTATGAGGGTCGCTATGAGTCGGATACTGACTCAACGGCACCTAACAACAACAACAACATCCAAAGCAATCTTCAGATTCAACACAGTCTCTATCAAAATATTAATGACATTCTTCACAGATTTAGAAAAAGAAAATGCTAAAATTTATATGAAGGCACCAAAAAGAAACCCCAAAACACAAACAAAAGCAAATAACACCAACAAAAACCATAAATAACTACAACAATCTTTGGGGTCTAAATTTACAATCAGATATTGCTTGAGGCAAGAGGTATCTCAAATTCTTTCCACATGTTAGTGGTTAATACTGGTTGTTGCCTGAGCCTTCAGTTAGAAGTTTTATATCAGAAAACCTATATAACACCTCTCTATATGACAAAGAAATTTTTCCTCATGCTAGGTCAGAGTTCCAAGAGCATGTGTCCCTAGAGAGACTCAGGCAGAAGGTCTTGTTGGGTGCCATCGGGTAAGGTCTGACTCATAGTGACCCTGTATACAATAGAACAAAACATTCCCCAATTCTGTGCCATACACATGATCTTTATTTATGTTTAAGCCCATTGTTGCAGACACTATGTCAATCCATCTAGTTGAGGGTCTTCCTTTTTTTTTTTTCCATTGACCTGCCACTCTCCCAAACATGATGTTCTTCCAGGGATTTTTCCCTCCTGACTACATATCCAAAATACATAAGATGCAATCTAGTCATCCTTACTTCCAAGGAGCACTCTAGTTGTACTTCTTCTAGGATATATCTGTTGGTTCTTTTGGCACTCCATGGTACGTTCAATAGTCATCTCTAGCACCATAATTCAAAAGCATCAATTCTTCTCTGTCTCCCTTATTTCACAACTATATGATGCAACTGAAAATAATGGCATGAGTCAGGCACATCTTCATCTTTAATGTGGCATCTTTACTTTTCGGCACTTTAAAGAGGTCTTTTGCAACAGCTTTTCCCAATGTAATTGTTGTTGTTAGGTGCAGTCGAGTCGGTTTCCGACTCACAGTGACCCTCATAGGGTTTTCAATGGCTGGCTGTTTCGGGATTGCCTTGGGAGTGGATTGCCAGGTCCTTCTCCCATTTTTGCAGTGCTAGGAATTGAAGTCGGGACCTCAGAGACTGCAGCGCAGTGCTCTACCAACTGAGCTAAATCCCTGTCTCTTGATTTCTTGACTGCTGCTTCCATGGGTGTTGATTGTAGAAACAAGTAAAGCAAAATCTTGGACACCCTCAATCTTTTTCTCCATTTGTCATGAAATTGCATACTGACCCAGTTGTAAGAATTTAATGTTGAGGCCCAACCTATATTGAAGGCCATGTTCTTTGGTCTTCATCAGTAAATGTTTCAAATCTCTTTCACTTTCAGCAAGCAAAATTGTGTCATCTGCATAATGCAGATGTTAAATGAGTCTTCCTCCGATCCTGATGCCATATTCTTCTTCATTAAGTCTAACTTCTTGGACTGTTTGCTGAGCATAGACAGAAGTAGCACTCCTTATTAGGGGCTTGTCTCAGAATTAAGAAGGCATCACTACATTCTATTTCAATTCAAAGGGAAAGGAATTATAGCCAATCTTTGATGAGTAGGTTGTCAAGGAATTTGCAGATTTATTTTTAAATCTCTGAGGCCTCTTCTCATTAATGGCTATATGGATGTATCATGCCTTCAGTAATGTTACATTTAAAAATTTTGTAAATTTTAATAAAAATCAAAAGATAAGAAAATTAAGAAGAAAAATAACATGTTTTTAAAACTCTTAGGAAGATCTTAGTTAAGCATTAATAAAATGCCAACAGAGCATTTCTACATTCACACAACCACAGCAGAACACTAATTAAGAGATGGAATGTCACTGACCTAAAAATGTGAGAACATAAGAAAATGCCATTTCATATCACTATATATGAAAAAGATTCAAACAGGGTGATGATATTTTATGAAATTTCAGAGACCAAGAAAAGGGTTATCATTGATTCACAGCCATCCTTACTATAGAAAATCATGTAATATTTTTAGACAACTTAAGAAGGAAATAGGAAAATATATGTTATGCTTGAGACATCAGAGACAAACCAAGGTGTTGAGATTTATGGAAAGAGACAAATTTGGACTCCATAAAGCTGCTTACCATTTGTGTGGTTCTCCATCATGGAGAGGGTTCAGGGAGGATATAAACAAAACTATGTAGAGGAATTCTTTCACTAGAGAACCTTTATATATAACTTAGAGTCTGAACGATAATATGGTTAGATAAGGATGAAACAAAATGTTAAGGATTTATAAATGTTTATAACAAAAAGTTTGGGATCTGTTCTATCTATGCTGTCTTCAAAATATGATATTGTTGTTGTTGTTAGGTGCCGCCAAGTTGAGTCCGACTCATAGTGACCCTATGTACAGCAGATCGAAACACTTGCCGATTCTGTGCCAGGCAAATGATCTTATTGATGTTTAGGCCCATTGTTGCAGGCACTGTCAATCCATCTGGTGGAGGGTTTTCCTCTTTTGCATTGACCTGCCACTCTTCCAAACATGATGTCCTTCTCCAGGGATTGTTCTTTCCTGACTACATGTCCGAAATATGTAAGACGCAGTTTGGCCATTCTTGCTTCCAAGGAGCAATCTGGTTGCACTTCTTCTAGGACACATTTGTTGGTTCTTTTGGCAGTCCATGGTATATTCAATAGACGTCTCCAGCACCACAATTCAAAAGCATCAATTCTTTTTCTGTCTCTCTTGTTCAATGTCCAGCTTTCACAACCATATGATGCGACTGAAAATACCATGGCATGAGTCAGACGCACCTTCGTCTTCAATGTGA
>VMDO01010947.1:0-37524 GCA_007922755.1 Pedetes capensis
AAAAATTCCATTTATAAAAATAACCTTCTGAAAGATTAAGAAAGAAGAAATATTTTTCTCATTATTTACAATCCTATGATTATTTGCTTAGAAGTTTAAGAAAGTGACACTTGAAATTAATAATAAAACATCCAGCAATATTATTAGATTTAAAAAGTAAACTATTAAAATTTAAGAAATGAAGAAATGAGCAAGAGTATGATATTAAAGATGAATGACTATGAATATTTTGAACACTCATTGAAAATAGTCTAGTTTCCTACTTTTTTAACCTAGGCAGGATGTAGAGATTGTTTTAACAAATAAAATATGGCAGAACAGACGGGAAGAAAAGATGAGCAGAACTAGGTTGGGATCTATTATTCCTTCACCACATCTCTGGGGAAGAAATGAATGGAGAATTCTTGGTCTAAAGTCTGGGACCTTGGGTATATAAACTAATATTATTTGCTTAGATGACGATGTGAGAGGGTAATAGAAATAAGATAGGGAATAGAGGCCTCTGCCACAACCACCTCTCAGCCTAGCTACCTATAATATAAATATCAATGTGAGGCTCCTGGGGGACAAAGACCTGATCTGTTGTTCACTGCTTCCCTTATAGATAATACACTTACAAACAGCATAGTTGCTGAAAAGAAACAGTACTAAAATCACTCCTCAGTTCTACATTCACCCAGGAAGGATGATAATACTATGTGAGACACACTACCTCCCAGCAGTCAGAAAGGACAACATTTAGTGAAATCTGCTTCTTTATCAAGACCCATAGCTGCCTCAATCTCTAACATTTGAAATGCCCACCTCTGAGCACCATCCTTTGTAGAGACTGGGAATGCACTAACCCCTTTTGGGCATAGACCACAGTTATAAAATGTTTCTTTCCTTCTTTGAAGGCCCAAACTTCATTATTAAAGGCACGGTGACCTAGGCTTTGGGCAGCAATAGCCCTTTACTACTGCCCACCTTCACATCTTGAAGGTGTACTGCCTTTATATTCTATATCTTTAATAAACTTAGCCTATACTCTACAGTTGGCCTGGGGTTTAGCTCACTTGGTAGAATGCTGCTTTACACTCTCTGAGGACCCAGATTCCATCTCCAGCACAGAGAAAATGGGAGAAGCACATGGCAATCTACCCCCAAAGCAATCCCTAAATAATCAGCCACTTAAAACCATGAAAGTGGCTCTGAGTCAGACACAACTTGATGGCTCCTAACAACAAACAACAACATACACTATCCTATAATTTCTACATCTCATATACATTCTTTTATACTGTAAAACATGGACAAACTAAAGCATCTGCTGCCATGGAGGGAAAGGTAATTTTTGTTGCTGGGGAGAGACCTGACTACTGTTGACACTCTGGGCCTATATTTTCTTCTCTGGGCCTGTTTCTGGAGTGTTTCTGTCTAAATGCATGCACTTCAAAATGGAAGCGTGTACTATTTCTTACTGCTTATCTAAATAACTCAAAACTCAGCTCCACTTCTGTTTCATCCAGAAATTCTTTTCAGCGACTGTGAAAAGGATTCATCAGATATCTCCCCTAAGTTGAGGTTCCAAGAAAGGAAGCCCCTGAGGGCTGGTGGTAACCAGTACTGATAGAGTACAGCACCCCTAAACCTCCTGACAGAAAAGACTTTGTTTTTTGAAACTCCTTATCAGGATATCCTCTAATAAAGAACCATTGTTGTTGTTGTTGTTGTTGTTAGGTGCCTTCCAGTCGGTATCTGACTCATAACTACCCTGCATACAACAGGCAAGACACTACTGTCAGTGTTTCTCTGCTGTTCATCGGGGTTTCAATGGCAGATTGATTTTTGGGAGTGGGTTGCTGGATGCTTCTCCCAAGCCTACAGCAGCTGGTGTTCCCAGGCAGTCTCCCATCCAAATTCTAACCAGGCCCAACCCTGCTTAGATTCCAAGATCTGAGGGGATGGGATGCCACAGGGCTATGGCCGTAGGCTTCAAAGAATCATTAAGAGTCATAAGTAAATAAATAAATAAAATAAATACGTAAATGGATATATAAAAACAAAATCTATGAGATTTGGTTTCCTGTGGAATGTCATATACATCATTAGAGTTTTGGGGATATAATCTAGACAAAACTGTCAAAACAACCATTTCAGCACCCAAGAAATCAAACAAAAGCATAAAATACCAAGAATATATTCATAAAATTGCTACTGAATTTAAAGTAAAAAAATAACAGGAATCTATTTTGTTCTTACCAAGGACTGGCCCTGTGTAGACACTCCATTTATTTTTATGCATTAGAAGTTAATTTCTAATGCAAAAATGAATGATCTACAGGATGACTTCGATGCCCTAGACCATTCTGTATTGCTTGAGCCTTTCAATTATTTGCATCCTTGACAGTGTTAGCAAAGGTCAGTGTTCATTGCTCTGCACTGAATTGGTCCCTTCCAAGTGCATATATTGAATATCTAACCCTCAATAAGACTGTAGTTGAACATGGAATCTTTGGGAAGTAATTACTTTTAAGTGTAGTCATAAAGATGAGTCTCTCCTGAGGCAATTAAAAGAGACTCCAGAGTACTTGATTGCTTGCTCTCTCTCTCTCTCTCTCCTTCCCCACTATCCATCTTGTATGCACTGAAGAACTATGTGAGGACACAGCAAGAAGATGGCTTTCTATAGACCAGAAAGAGAGCCTTCTCCAGGCACTAAATTAATCAGCATGTCAATCTTAAACTTCCTAGCCTCTATTGTTGTTAGGTGCCATCAAATTGGATCTGACTCATATGTGCAACAGAAAGAAATACTCCCCAACACCGTGCCATGCCTGGCACTATGTCAGTGCTTCTCTGCTATTCATGGGGTTTTTGATGGCAGATTGTTTCTCCCAGCCTCTAGAACTATGGTAAATAAATCTCTTGTTTAAGCCACCAGACTATGGTATTTTGTTATGGAATCCTATGCTGACAAAGCCACTGTGGAATGTCTTCGATTTATGCCAGTCTCATTGACTAACCTGATCCCATGGACTAATTCATCATGCTCTGCCAGTTTCTAGGCCTAGGCCTTAAAAGGATGATGACTATCTTTTCTGCCTTCTGTAACCTTCTCCCAGGGAGGATTGAGGCACATATCAGAAGTTTGACTCCACTAGGATAACTTATTTGGGAAGCTAAGTGTAGGCTCCTTGGTAAATAGTACTAGCTAATAACAGCTTTCCATCCCCACCAAGATGTCATGTCATATGTGAGCACATCTTAGAGTATCTACACCATCAGATGAGTTTTCCAAATAAGTTCAGTAAATCACTCAGGAATAAAGAGAATTGTTTTGGCAAGCCCAGTTTGATTTTCCAATTTCTCAAAGCATAAGATATAATGAAATTGTTCTTATTTTATGTCACTAAGTCTTCAGATAGTTTGTTAAGCATGAACTGATAATCAAATCAAGGAAAAGAACTACAAACAACACAGATAAAGTTAGAGGACCAATCAAAGAAGCATAATATTTTAAAACATAAGAGTTTCAGAAGGAAAGAATAGGAAAACCAATAAAGGTAATAAATAAAAAGTTTAATAAAAATTTCCCATAATTAAAGAACAAAAATTTCTAGATTGTAAATGCCCACCAAAATACACAGCATCATTGGCACAAAATAGATATACATCAAAGCACATTAGTGTAAACTGTCAGTACTCTAGGGAATTAATATGAAGACATTTCAATTTTTAGAAAAAGACAAAAATATAGAAAACAACACAAAACAAGCAACATACAAAGGATGAGGATTTAGTATGGCTCTTAGATTCTCAACAGTGAAGTGATGCCTCTGAAATCCTGAGAGGAAATTATTTTTAACTCATATTATTTATTAGTCAAAAGTGAAGACAGAATAGTCATTTTAAATATGCAAGTTCTCAAAAACACATTTTAATTACTTTTGTCAGGAAACTACTTAATTTATTTCTCCAGAAATAAATTAAAGTAAAACTAGAATAAGAAAAATGGAAAATAGGGGATTAAATAAGAAGAGAAATAGGTAACAGGCATAGTGTTGGCACAGAGCTCTCAGAATAATTGTGACCAGGAGATCATGAAGTATCCAGTGTGGAGCAACAAGTTCAGCATGGAGCATTATGTCTCAAGAGCTTTGCAGTGCTAAAACCATGACTTCTGCTGTTCAATATTTAAACTGATAGAATTTTGAGAGAATGTGTGTTAGCCAGCAAGTGCATCACTATGACAAAGAAACAGACCTAAAGGAACTCATATGTGAAAATATTTTATTAGGGGGTTCATGGTTAGACGTTGTTAGCCCATAATGACTCGAGGAATGATAGAGCAAGTGGTGGCAAGGCATGTGGCAGAAAATCTCATACCTTGGTGATCAGGAAGCAGAAAGTTTACTGCAACCAGAGGCCCCAGGTAAACTTCAAAGTCCTGCCTCCACTGACATCCTTCCACCAAGATAAAATCCACCTCACAAAGTTTCATTGCCTTCACAAACACCACCACAAGCTGGGGACTAACTGTTCAAATATTTGAGGGACATTTTGGATTCAAACCATGATACCCCACACCTGGCCCTCAAAGTTTCATTACCATCTCATACTGCAAAATGCATTCAGTCCAACTTCAAGATCTCCAAAGTCTTAACAGTCTTAACCTTGTTCAAAAAGTCCAAGTCCAAAGTTGTCACTGAGACTCAAGGGAAACTTTGGTATAACCTTCTGCAAAACACAAAGAGATTATATACTTCCAACATAAAATGGTGTAGATTAAGCAGATTCACTCCAAAATAGGCAAAATGGGACACAAAAAGGAAAGATCAGGCAGAAGCAGACCAATATCCCCCTGGATAAACAAATCTTGTGGTTCCATGTCTAATACTGGCAAATTCTACATTATTAGGATCAGGCATCTGGCATCACCTGGGCTCAAATAAGCTTCAGTGGTTCTGCCCCCATGGCTCTGCCCTTTGCAGCACACATAACCCACTTAGCTTTGCTCCACTTGCTTCTAATAGCTTTCCTCAACAGATGTTCCCTGGCTCTGGAATCTCCGACATCATGGGGTCTCTATTGCACCTTGGGATTCACTCTGAAAGCTTCACATATCAGTGCTTCAGGAGCTTTCCACAGGACATCTAATGTTGGTATACATTGCCTGGCCTCACAAGCTATTTTCTGGAACACTGGGGGTGGTCCCCATAATTCCTTAGCATTTGCAGTCTTCACGCCTGCAAAACCAGCACTGCATGGCTGATATCAAGGTTTGCTGCTGACTCAAGCAGTAGCTGGGCCCTTTTGAACCATGGCTGCAGTAGCTGCTGTGTGTCTGGGTAAAGAAACTATTTCCCTGGGCAGCCCCTTTGCAGCAGTGCATTCTAGAATCACCAGTTTTTCAGCTGTACTCTGTTCAAAGAAAGCCTTTCAAATGGGTTTCCCCAGGAGCCTTAGATGGGAGAGCCCTAACCTACACCTTGTGTGCTATGAAAGTATTTCTCCTATTGTTCCCTTTAATGGTGCTTACCTCTTCAACAGTGATGGCTCCTTGCCCAAACTGGCACTGTCCTCAACAAGTTTAAACCTGGCCTTACCATCATAGTTTTTTCCTCTTTAAATTACAAAATTTCCAATCTTTCTGTTCTGTCATGTTCTCTATTTTTTCCATCATAAATCTGTCTGAAAGCCTCCAGTAATAAGCAACATATGGCCTCAACATTATACCACCCTTATGATATTTCTAACAACAAGTTAATTAGGCCATTACTTTTATATTCAGCCTCATTGAAATCTTCAGGATGAGGGCAGACTGCAGACAAACTCTTTGCAACACAGATGGCCTCTAGTTCAATGCCCAATAGAATGTCCCTTTTTCTTCTGAAGCCTCATTTCCTTCTGTCCATGTGTTTATGGGCTACAGCATTCCAGCCTTCTGAACTTTCATCAGAACCAACCCTCAGTGCTTATAGTAGTCAAAAACTTCTCTTATCATTGCATCTCCAAAATCTTCCAATGCCTCCCACAAACAAGTTCCACCGGCCTAAGACCCATATGGTCTTGTTCCACAAAGCAGCAACTCCACTCTCTGACTCCAGTTTTTGTGTTAGACATCAGGTACATAGCTGTGGCAGAAAAAGCAATTGAAAAACTTATGGGAGGAAATTACGTAATGAGGAGCTCATGGTTAGAAGATATCAGTTCATAATGGTGGGGTTCATGGCAGAGCAGCTGGAGATGGAGCAGGTATCAGACAACCTTACATCATTATGATTAGCAAGCAGAGAGCTTAATGGAATCAGAGGTCCCTGGTCAATTCCAAAGTCCTGCCTCTAGTGACTCATTTATGCCAAGATGGAACTCATCTCCCAGAGTTTCATGTTGTTGTTATTGTTAGAGCCTTGGATTAAGTCTGTCTGACTCATAGCAACCCTATGTACAACAGAATGAAATACTATCTGACACTGTGCCATGCTGGGCACTGTTGTGAGGGCTTCTCTGCTATTTACAGGGTTTTTGATGACTGACTATTTCAGGAGTGGGTTGCTGGGTCCTTCTCCAAAGTCTACAGCACCCAGTATTCTCAGGCTGTCTCCTATCCAAGGACTAACCAGCCCCGACCCTACTTAGCTTCTAAGATCAGATGAAAGCAAGCACCACAGATCCACAAGCAACAAAAACAAAGCCACCAGCTGAAGATCAAGTGTTCAAATACATGACATTTGGGGAAAATTTTCCATTCAAACCATGACAGGATGGGATCCGTAAAAGAAAGGTGTGAGAAAAACAAAAGGAATATAGAAATTTTGTTAAATGGGAGTGTCAAGCCTAGAAAAAAGGAAAAGAAAATTACAACTAATGAAACTACCAGTTAATTTGTGCAATAGGCCTGACAAGCAGCCAACCTGAATAGAAGAGAAGAAATAGCCAAGAATTTCTCCAAGGACAAAAAATAATGGAAATTGTAAATTAACAAGTGAGATTGATCTTTTAAAAAAATTAACTGTGAAGGAAGAGCTAGCATCATAAACAAACAAAAAAAAAAAACAAAGAAACAAGCCAAAAATACTAAGTAAATGAAGAGAATAAGCAACTATTCAATAGAAAAAAAGATATAAGATGAGTGGAATGAATGCAGAGGGAAGGGCATTAGGGAATGGTTTATAAAAAAAAATGAACCTCAATATAAAGAAAAATAGAAATACAATAGGCAGAGGGATAATTTCATGGTATATCCTATGTGAGAATTATACAGATTAAAAAAGTAGTTTATATCCATATTGTGCTGTTGTTTTTAGGGGCTGTTGAGTCAGGTCAAACTTCTAGAACAATAGAATGAAAAACTACAGGACACTATGCCATGCACATGATCTTTTTTATGTTGAAGCCCATTGTTGAAGTCATTGTATCAATCCATCTAGTTGAGTGTCTTTTTTTGTTGTTGTTGTTGTTGACCTGCCACTCTCACAAACATGATGTCCTTCTCCAGAGATAGCTCCCTCCTGACAAGATATCCAAAATATGTAACATATAATCTAAACATAGTTGCTTCCACAGAGCACTCTGGTTGCACTTCATCTAGAAGAGATCTGTTGGTTCTTTTGGCAGTTCATGGTATATTCAATATTCATCTCCAGCACCATAATTCAAAATAAATTGATTCTTCTGCTGTCTCCCTTATTCAACATCCAACTTTCACAAGCATATGATGTAACTGAAAATAACATGGCATGAGTCAGGTGTGCCTTCGTCTTCAATGTGACATCTTTACTTTTCAACACTTTAATGAGGTCTTTCACAACAGCTTTTTCTGATGCAATGTATCTTTTGACTTCTTGACTGCTACTTCTGTGGGTGTTGGTTGTAGAACCAAGTAAAAAAATTTTTTTGGATATTCTCAATCTTTTCTCCATTTATCATGATAATGCTTACTGACCCAGTTGTAAGGACTTATATTTTCTTGATGTTGAGATGCATTCCATACTGAAAGTTGTGTTGCTTGATTTTCATCAGTAAATATTTGAAATACTCTTCACTTTCAGCAAGCAAAATTGTATCATCCACATAATGCAGGTTGTTAATAAATTTTTCTTCAATCTTAACATCCCATTCTTCTTCATAAAGTCCAGCTTCTCACATTATTTTCTCAGCATAGAGATTGAAGAGGTATGGTAAGAGGATACACCCCTGGCACACATTTCCTGACTTTAAACCAAGCAATGTTCCTTGTTTGTTCCAAAGGACTGCCTCCTGCTTGAATGTCAAGCAGCTAAAGTAAAAAAAAGATATGATGAAATTCAGAACTAAACAGTAGTTTTCAAGGGGCAACTTGAGAAGACAAAATCAAATATTATAATGACCTATGGAAAGAGCTTGAGCTAGAAAACCAAAAGTAAGAACATACTGTTTTCCTCAAGCTTAAAGAATTAAAGAAAAAATTCAAGTCTCGAGTAATAATAGTAAGGGGTTCTACAGAGAAAATATTAAATGTTGCAGGAAATAACAAAAGAAGATATAAAGAATACACAGAGTCATTATACTAAAATAATTGGTGGATGATTAAGTATTTCAAGAGGCTGCATATGATTAGCAACCAATGGCCCTGAAGGAAGAAGTGGAAGCTGCCTTGAAGGCATTGGTGAAACACAAGTCTCCATGAAGTGATGGAATACCAACAGAGATGTTTCCACAAACAGATATAGCACTGGAAGTACAAACTTCTTTACGCCAAGAGATTTGGAAAACAGCTACCTGGCCAACTGACTGGAAGAGATCCATATTTGTGCCTTTTCCTAAGAAAGGGGATCGAAACAAATGTGGTTATTATCAAACTATATCACTAATAACAACAGCAATATCATTTATATCACATACAAATATAATTTGGTAGAAATCATCCAAAAGTGACTGCAGCAGTATATTGACAGGGAATTGCCAGAAAATCAAACTGGATTCAGAAGATGGCATTGAATCAAGGCCCTCATTGTTAATACCAGATGCATGTTGGTTGAAAGCATGTTGTTGTTAGCTGCCATTGAGTCATGTCTGACTCATAGTGACCCTCATAGGGTTTTCAATGGATGATTGTTTTAGGATTGCCTTGGGAGTGGATTATCAAGTCTTTCTCATTTTTGCAGTGCTTGGAATTGAACCTGGGACCTCTGAGACTGCAGAGCTAAATCCTAGGCCCAGTTGAGAGCCTAGAATACCAGAAAGATTTCTATCTATGTTGTTTTAACAATGCAAAATTATTTGACTGTTTGGATCACAACAAATTATGGATCCCATTGCAAAGAATAGGAATACCAGAACTCTTAATTGTACATATGAAGAATCTATACCTAGGTTATAATGGATTATAAACTTAAAGAAATGAAGTGATATGCATAAGCTCCAGGGGTTTATAAGAAGGGAAAAAATCATGAGAAATATAGCTAAAATTGCATGTATTTTTCCTTGAACTTTTCAAAAAATATTTTATCATCAATAACAAACTTATGATATCTTATATATATAGGATTGTGTCTTAAAGTGATATAGGAGATCAAAAATTATATATTAATAGCAACATAATAACAGATAATCTGTATATTCAACTATATGATGAAGATGTTGACTGGATTATGTGTGATTACACAGAATGAATAAGATTTTCTAGACTCTTGAAAAGAGATCATCCAAGGGATGAAGTAAATTTTGGGAATAAAGAAAATGTTACAGAGGGAAAGTTATGTTGTACTATTCGGGTAGGTAGCAGTTCAGAAAATGGGGGAAGAAGATAGATTTCAAATACTACAATGGAAAATCTGCAAGCAGCTTGTAATTTATCTTTAAGCACTGGCTTTCCATTGCAACATTCAAGACTAACCAGAACTAAAGAGACAGAATTGTAAACAATACTGATTTGATAGTTGCATAATGGATGTATCAACCAACTTATTATTCCATACCCCACCAACATGCATAAATAAAATACTCATTAAAAAGATTAACCAGAACTGGTCTTTCATGAAATGACAAAAATATGCAGATTGTTCATGCATAATTACAAGGCTGAATATGAACCAGTGTCATGGGATGCTTTAACCTGGCTACAAACCTGAAGGGAAAACTGATGCCAATAAATGCAGTTAGCTATTTTTCTAGTCTCAAATACATCATGGGTTTTAGGCCATACAGAGACGTTCTTAGTTGAGTATGAAGTTTGTTGTTGTTAGGTGCCGTCGAGTCGGTCCCTCTGTACAACAGAGGAAACACTATTGTCAGTGCTTCTCTGCTGTTCATAGGGTTTTCAACGGCAGATTGATTTTTGGGAGGGGGTTGCCAGGTCCTTCTCCCAAGCCTACAGCTTCTGGTTTTCCCAGGTGGTCTCCCATCCAGGTACTAACCAGGCCTGACCCTGCTTAGTTTCCGAGATCTGACTGGATCGGATGCCACAGGGCTATGGCTGCAGGCCCTGAGTATGAAGTTTAGCTAGTTATAATAAAGGTAAATATTTTTCCCCTGGTTGACCAGAGAAAGGCTGAGCATGAGTTTAACACTCAAGAATCATGTCAGGCTGGATGGGCCATTGCTTTACACTCACTTCAATAAAAACTACAACATGCCCACCTTGCCTTGTATCTTTTTCCTTTTACTATACCAAAAGCTCAAATCAATCCTTCTCTGGCTTCTAGCCTATCTTAGTCTATGGGAGGATCTTAATTTAAGTCCCTCACCTGAAGATAGAGGTTTAATTCCTGTTCTCCCATAACAAGGTCTGTATTCAAATTCCAGTCCTGCTACTAAGCATCTGCGTGATGATAAAAACTTGATTAATTTCTCTGGGTTTCAGAGTCTCATGAACAAAATGGAAATAGTTTTTTTGTTATTACAAACTTACATAACATAACACATACAATTCTCGACTTATTTACTATCTTGTATTTAATAAGTTGCAATAATTTTTCTTCATTTATTCATGCATTTATTTGTCATGTCCTGTTTTTAAAATTCAGAAACAATGGAAATTTGTGTCTCATTGTTTTGCGGGCTAGAAAATGCAAGATCAAGGTGCTAGCAGATTCAATGTCCAATGAGACTAGTCTCGGTTTCCAAGACAGAGCCTTACACACTGCATTCTATAGAGAGCCTAAAGTTGTGTTCTTACCTTGCTGAGGGGCAGAAGGGTAAAGGCGCCTAGCTAGTTATCTTTAGCTGTTTTGTTCTTCTTCTTCTTTTTTTCCTGTATCACTGGGGAGTTGGACCCCAGGCCTCAAACAGGCAAGACCAGTTCTCTACCACTGTGCTGCATCCTCCAACACATTTTCATTTATTTATTTTTTTATTTTGAGACAGGGTCTCATTAAATTGTGCAGGCTGCCCCTGGGTTTGAACTCATGATATCCCTGCTTCAGTCTCCTAAATCATTGGGATTACAGGTTTGTACCATGGTGCCCTTTCCTTCCAGCTCTTTTAAAAAGCACTAAAACAACAATTCCATCCATAAGAGCAAAGCCCTCTTAACCTAAATACTTCCTGCATGCCCCACCACCTACTACTATTACATTTGAGATTAGATTTCAAAATTAACTATCCTGTCCTTTTAAGTGGTAGCATGACCTTTAACAAAGGTCATTTCACATCTTTCAAATAATGAAAAGAGTAGAGAGGTAACACTGAACTTTGGTTATGCTTAAAGATGGTTAAAGAAAGAATTTATGTGAGAATAAAATAAAAGAAACTTGAAAGAATTTCCTGCTTCAACATAGAGTAGAAGGGGATGGTATTAATGATGAGTGTAACAACTTAAGTATTATTATAGCTAAGTATCAATTGAAACACATCAGCCAGAGTTGTGAACAAAGCCTAAGGCATCTCATGAGCGAGTAAAGTAAAATAAGCCAATGTTTAAAGAAAAAAACTGATAAAGTGTACAGTTGTCAGTTTCTATTTCTCCTAACCACTGCTTACTTTACCTAGTGCATTTTATATTCTAAATTTCACCTGAAAATGTAAACCATATGTATGTTTCTGCCTATTCAAATAGTTTATTTTTATTTCATTTTTGACAAAGAGAAATGTTTGCAATTACTAAGTAGAGTAGCCTTTTTATAAAATCTATACCTGAAACAATTCTAACCTCTGTGCAATAATCAAAAACACTAATCACTTGGAAGCAGGTACCAACAAAAGCAAAGACAAACAGAGCTTATTGCTCTGAGACTTGCCCCCGGGGAGAGAATTTTCACAGGAAAATTTTTATAACATGATGTCTTAGAAGGTGACCTTAGGGCCTAACTCCTGAGAAACATGTTACTAAGAAATCACTTAGAGAAAATGACACAGATATTTTTCTGTCTTTTTTTTTTCTTTCTAATTTACAGGATCACAAAGTTTGACAAGCTGAGAGAAACCTGAGTTGTGACCCAATATGATTACACCTGTGACACCAGGAATGAGAAGCCTAGAGTTTTTTCTGGCTTTGATTAGGCTGAATAGGAAAGGTACTAGATTTGAGCTGAAATAAATGTTACTTTCATATTTGAATAATAACAATATGGCCCCAGAGAGTTAGTAGTGGAGGAGGTGCTGTAGGCCTGTGTGATCATGTATATATGTGTATTACAATCAATTTATTAGCTGAAATATTTTAAAGAAATTTGCAGAAAAATTGAACCATTAGTCATGCAAAACATGTTGGAGATCTTGACATTTGTGGTGAATTCTGAGAAGAAATTGTCCAGACCAAGCTGAGAATGATAAAGATTCTATGAGACACCTGCCATGCTAGGAGATCTGGAGTTAGGAACAAGATTTGTATGTTTATCAGTTAATGGCCAATCAGGTCACAGAGAAGATCATTATTTTCATTGTCTCTGAACTTGTCCTCTATCTTTGGCTCATGTGCCAACGTTGACCACTGAAGTACATCTTTGAGGGGTAGTGGCACCTTTGAGGAAATTCAGCTGAATGACAAATAGAGAAGGCTCAATTATCAGAATAGCATTAGAGGGAGACAATCTTAAGAGGACTCCCAAGTTTTCAGGCAAGTTGAAACCAGGGAAGGTTTTAGTAACTGAATGCTTTGCCTAAGGTGTCAGTAAATACTGGCTGATTGATTGACAAGTACCTGTGAACTTTGGTTCAATATGAGTTAAGCACTATTTTCATTTTGGCTAAACATATGTATTTCATTGTCATCTCCAATATTGTAACACACTATTCATGTTAAATGATGTGGGGTCCTGGGGATAAACACAGATCACTGATTTTGTCATAACCTGTTAATATTTTAGGCAGATGACATTGTCACTGGTGCAAGTCAGATAAATAAAAAACAAATATAAATGACCAGTATCTTTTCAAATAAGCCTTACAATAACTTAAGGCCATGATAAGTAACAATGATCTATACATTCTTTCATGAAGGGCATATTCCCTTCTGGCTGGTTGCCATTGTGTATCTCAGGTCATGTCAAAAGCTCTAGGAAACCCAAATATAAAGATTAACTAATAAGTCTATCACAACTAAGTGAAAATAAAAGGAAAAAAATCTGTTTACTGCGGATCCAGTAGTTTAAATCACCTCTTATTTATGGGAAGGCAAAAGAAACAAAACCAGTATGGTATTTACATTTATATCAACCTAACTTTCAAGGGTAAATATGCAAATCAAATGTCAAAAGAGCAAAAAGCATATAAACATAGATAAAGAGTGGTACATTTCCATTTCACTTTCTTGTTTATTGGACAAGTCAGTTATAAACTCTACCATATCGCTCCAAAATTATTTCTACAGCATCTGGACAAGGGTTGATATCTACTGAACTAAGAAAAGTCTCTAGCCTTGACTGATTCATATTTCCTATATCATTTTTCTCTGTTTTTCATTCAGGTCCCAGTAATGTAATCAAGCAGAGAAATTATAGCTGTGCATCACAGCACATATGATGCGCTTGTGTGGCTTTGGTGTGTTATTATATTTGTTTGTCACTATCCTTAGAACTGATATATTAGTGTAAGGTTAGTTATGTATGCATGCAGGATTAAAATACTTCCCTGGCTTCTTTCTTCATTTTCATATATGTTTCAGATACTTTACAGTTTTTAGTATTGTGGGTACATTCAGTCCATATCATGAATAATTAATAAAAAATTAGTGGTTTTTAAAATTGTATTATTTTTATCATTATCAATTATGGAACTACATTCAAATGATCAAATACAGAGGACCTGGCTTATCATCTGGGAATCTTTTTTTCCAGTAGAAGTTACTTGCAGATTTTATAGTGGGCATGCAGAAGAATACTATGACAACACATTGCAAAAAATATATATTGGCACCAGTAAATCTGTACTGGACACAGAAATCTCCACAACAAATTGGCTGAGCCCAAATACCACAGCTGATGTAGAAATGTGCAATGTTATTTTATTATCAGAAATTAAGAATAGGTTGGTTTTGTGTGTGTTCAGGTTCTATATTAAAACTGGTAATTATATTTATATCGTGAAATTTAAAAGATATCTCATATCTTTATCAACATGCCCTCTCACACTACTAGGCACGCAATTTTATGTGGAAGTAAACATGTGTAAAGCACATTAAATAGAGATCTGCCTAACCCAGTATGAAAGAATTTCTAAATATATTTATCTTGTCATCATTGGAAATATATCAATGAATTGAGCCTTCCTGGATTGAAATCGTAAGTCCTCCTTTCTTAGCTGTGCATTGTTGCTCAAGCTGTTAAAGTCTCTCTCTATATATTACATGTGAATTAGCCATAATAGGGGTAAGTATTTTATAGTGGTTTTGTGAAAACTAAATAAATTAATTTATGTGAAGTGCTTATACTAGATTGTATCACATAGTAAGTGCTCAATAATTATTGGTTGTTATTACTGTGGATTTTTTTGTTTCTTCCAAAAATACTTATCTGAATTTATGTTAATTGCCTCTACTCTGGTCTCCAGAAGAACTGCAAAACTACTTCTTACAGACCCCTAAGATGTGGGTCATATACCATGTGACTTATTTCTAAACCAATTTATTATAGAAAAAATTAATTACCTAATACTTGTTAGTCAAGAGGTAAACACTTATGTGTATATATGTATTAAATATATTTTCTACTAAATTAAATGCTATTGTATTTCCTACTTTAGAAAGAAGATGAAAGCATACAGAAACTAATAATGTTTTGCCTTGTTTTGTTTAGTTTTGCAGGGCTCTGGGGCTGAACCCAAGGTATTGTGCATCCTTTACAAGTGCTCTACCACCAAGTTGCAATCCTAGTCCATTGCCTTTTTAAAAAATGTTTTGTCCTAAGACAAATTCTTATTATGTTGCTGCTGGCCTTGAACTTGTGATCCTCCTGCCTCCATCTCCAGAGTAGCTGGGATAATAGGTGTGTGCCACTTGCTTGAGTACTAAGGACACTTAAATTCTTATGTAGAGTATAATTTAGAACTGGAACATGAACAGATTGATCTAAGACCAGTGGTTGTGCTCCTAATTGTTCAAGCTATACAACTTACCAGTGGAAAATAATCCAATGAAAAGAAATGGCAAATAATTTCTCTGAAGAAAAGTATCATTTATAGGTGCTAAAATGAGTTACATGGTACATAACATATTCTGGATGTTTGTTTTTATATAAGATAAAATCATGAAGACTAGATGAGCACATTTGACACATACTGTTGAATTAAATTTGTTTATATAATATAGTACCCATTAACTTTTTCTCCAAGTTTGTGAGTTATAATTCTTTAATTACTTTCATGACTTTTCTTGACCTTCTCTTATTTCTCTCAATCTCCTTTAAGGTGTAAAAACTGAAAGTGTATATACTGTTCTAGGAAAAGCATAACAAATGAAATTCTAATAGATGTTTCTATTTTGAGGAAAAATATTCCTATTATTAATTCTCAATTTGATTTTCCCTTTAGTCTTTCAAAGCTAAGCTTTCCTTTAATATCAAGAAAAATGATTTGTTACTTTCACTATCTTACCCCTATTTATTATAATTTGCACTCACCTAATATCTAAAGTCTGGGACCAGGTTTAATGTCTAAGCAAGCTTTTCACAAAATGTGTTTTAAACATACTTGTCCCTTATCTGTTAGAAATGAGATCTATGCACACATAAATTAAACCAAATGCAGCTTTGTCTTAAAAATTCCCATTAAAGACATAAAAATAAGTGCTATTTAGTTTTACTTGACCCAGCATTTCCCAGTTTGACAGTCATAGAGATTTTTTTTTCTATAGAACAATAGAGACTTTCTTTCACAGAGCCACTGCCATCTCTAGTAGGAGGGTCCTAAATCATCTTTATCTCATCTCTTCTTCCTTACTTCCTACCAACTTGGTGCTACAACTCTACTTTGATAACTTGGGGCATTTTATATAGAATTGGAAAACTCCTGAGAAAATATAATGATATCCATTTATTGAAATTCAATTTAATTTGCAACTGTATTTTAATTTGCAACTTTAATTTGCAACTTAGCCAATATAGACAGAGGAGTTATGACATCAGAAGAAGATAAACCTAGAGTAACTTATCAGAAGCGGCTCCTGATTTGTGATTGTTAAATATTTATATGGTTATCTAGAATTAGATTTGACTCAAGATTTTATTAAATTTTATTTTTTAAGATTTAGGATATAGGGATAACCCCAAATAAGTATATTTGATACGTTGTAGAGCACTAATTTAGTTTCTGGGGGGTAAATAAAAATTAATCATTGGGAAGATGAGTTCTACAATATATAGTGATCTATCTGTACATGAATAGAGGATGCATGGAAAAAGTAATATAGACCATAAGTACAGCACACATAAAGTGGTGAGAGATTTTAAAAAGAAAGGTGAAGCTTTCATCACTTTATGAAAGACATACTATCTTAACTAAGTTATAAATGATGAGGTAGAATTGAGATACATTAAAATGAAAAAAAAATAGTGTAAGTTTGATAGTACAGAGGCAGAAAATATACATAAAGAGACAAGAAAATAACATTAATGGAGTTTCTTGAAGGTTATTGTATTAATTAACTACTTACAGAGATGATATGAAGATTAAGGTAGATAATGAAATAAATTTATGATTTAAATAATATTTGACTGTACCCTTTAGGCCAACTCAGAAGGAACAAGTTGAAGAAAATAAGTTTTTTTCAAAGTTGGGATTATTCTGTTAGCTTCTGTATCTAGTAGCATGTTTAGTGATGAATTCTTTAAATTTTTCAATGTGTTTGAAAATTACCATAATGAAAATGGGAAAAATCATAGGGAGCCAAGAAACACACCCATGCAAATATGAATACCTGACTTTCAGCATTGGACATTTCAGAGAATTATCTCATCAATAAATGATAATGCAACAATTGATAACATTAAGGAAATAATACTCAATTCATGCTTTACATAGGAAATCAATTCTGTTAGTATGATAGATCTAAATATGACATTTAAATGTTAAAGCTTCTACATGATAATATAAAAATACCTTTATGATTGTAGGGTAGGTAAAAGTAAAGTAAAAATCTTCATAAGTATCTTCATAAAATTGATGCCCAAATCAACAACAGCCAAGAACAAACCTGTCTTACAGGATCATGTTAATGAAATCAAAATATATCACTGAACAAGTAAAAATATAAGCCATAGCAAATAAAAATGTATTTCCATAAATACAACATTAAGATATATTTTCATTAATATAACCATAAATTGCTTGTATCAAAGTGCATAAAAGTTATATTAAGAGAAAAAAGACAGAGAATTCAATAGAAAAACAGGCAAGAAGCTTGGACAGGCATTTCACTAAATAAGATATTCAAAACAGCCAACCAACAAGTGAAGTTGTTTTTGTCTTCACTAGTAACTGAGCGGGGCTGGGATTTAGCTCAGTGGGTAGACTGGTGCGCTGCAGTCTCTGAGGCCCCGAGTTCAATTCCCAGCACCGCAAAAATTGGAGAAGGACCTGGCAATCCACTCCCAAGGCAATCCCGGAGCACTCAGCCATTGAAAATCCTATGAGGGTCGCTATGAGTCGGATACCGACTGGATGGCACCTAACAACAACAACAACAACAGTAACTGAATAAATGAAAATGAGATCCCACTACACTTCTATCAGAATGACTAAAATTAAAGTCTTTTCCAGACCAAATGTTAGTAAATATGTGAAATAAAAAGTTTGCATACACTACTGGCAGGAATGCAAATATGTACATGGTTTTGAAAAAGTTTAGCATATTCTACTTTGGTTTGATATACTTATTTTCTATAGTCATCGTATTTAGGTGCTGTCAAGTTGTGTCCGACTCACAGAAACCCTATGTACGATGGAACAAAATACTCCCCGACACTTTGCCATGTAAGGCAATATGTCGGTGATTCTCAGCTATTCATGGGGTTTGCAATGGCTGATTGTTTTGAGGATTGTTTTGGGAGTGGGCTGCCTGCACCTGCTCCTTTTTTTGTGGTGCTAGCGATCAAACCTAGGGTCTCAGAACGTGCAGAGCACCACTCTCCTGAATGAGTTAAACTCCAGCCCTATACTTATTTTCTATGACCTTTCCTAGACATTTACACAAAAGAAATGCATGTACATAAATGCAAAAATCTCTTGTCCAAGAGATGGACAGTGTCATGAATTCAAAGCTATATCAAATATAAAAAAGTTAAAGAATGGCACATTCCTTTAACAACATACTAGATAGAATGAAAATGAATGACTACAGGTATATTCAGACACAAGAATGAATCTTGGAGAGAAAAATACATGGGTTTAATGTAGCTCATCATTATAGAATGCATATTGTTTATATGAACATGCACAAATATATATCAAAGAACACCAAAACTCTCCTTCAATTATCAGAGCATGTGTTTAGCTGAAAAGACTACAAATCTATAAATAAAAGGTAGAAAATGTTTACCCTAAAACATGAAGTCAAGGGAGCTACATTTGTGAATGAAGAAGTAGCAACAGGAGGGAATAAGGGATGATATAGGAGTGTTGGTGGTATTCTATATTTGTCCTGGAGGTTGTTTTGTAATAACTTAAAGAACTACAGAGATTCAATCACTTTTAGTCTGAATCTCATATTTTACATTAAAAAATAATTTTAAAAGACTAATGTTGGAGACAAAAATTTAGCTGATTTGTGTAAAGCATCTAGAACACTATTCAAGAACACAACCCAGTAGAGACAGTCTGGATTAAAATCATAGCTCCTTTACTTCCTAGCTATGTGATTTGGAACAAGTGTAATTTCTTTTAGCTTCCATTATATATAAAGTGTGGTATAATTATTCCTACATTATCCTTTGAGGTTTAAATGAGTCAGTCTATATAAAAATGATTAAAATAATTCCAGTACATAGTAAGTGGTCATTAAATATTAAGTATGAATATCATTACCATATTCATTACCATTAGAGCATTAAAAATGCAAATAAAGAGGAACAGTTGAGAAATACTTTTGACAGCATAGATGGCAATTTGAAACTAGTAAGGGCAGATTAAATGATTTGTTCTATAACAACAACTAAAGAAGAAAATCAATAACACTTGTTAAACCACCACAAATATTACTTTATTCTAGACTACACCCAGAGGGTTTGCCATGGAAGTTTGCAGTATGGGACAGGTTGGGGTGAACTCCAAATACAATATGGGATTTATACCTAAAGAGCAGAGTGGATAAAAAAAATCACTAAAAGGAAACATCAGGAACAAGGGGCCCTATACCAAAACCTATCTAACAGGATTGATTGCTGTTGCAGAGAGGTGAAGGCAACCAGACATCAACTAGCAGATGGTTGAGGATGAGTAACCTGACCAGGCATAGAAAGTAATCAGATATCAAGGATGAAAGATTCTTGTTATAACTGGATTTTGTACAAAGGAACATGGAAAGACCTAAGAGAAAGTTCAGAAGCCTGACTAAAGTTTTGGTAAGCAAAGATTCTTGGGAGAAAGACCAAAAAAGCCACTCCAAAAAATCAATCTGCATTGAAAACCCTATGAATAGCAGAGAAGCACTGACAATAGTGTTTCGCCTATGAGTTGGACACTGACTTGATGGCACCTAACAACAACAGGAAGCAGTAAAGAATCTTAGTCACAAAGTGGCACCAAAAATTAATTAATAATAATGAGACTATTACTATCATAATTTTCTTGATGAAACATGAAATTTAAATAAATTAATAACATGAAGGAAAATTAAAGGAAGAACTACCTTTCCTGGGATCATCCAGAAAGAAAGTATAAAGCAGAAATTCAAGGGTTTCCAAAACCTGAAGCTGGCTGTGGGGTATAAAATGGACTCAATGGGGAAAAGTCTGAAGGCAGGGAGCTCTGCTTTCAAAGTCTCATGGAATCAAACTGGGTAATTTCAGTGGGAAGAGATAATTGAGAACAAGTAAGAAGAATGGATGGGCTGGGAAATTGAATGGAGGTACAATGAGGGATCATGGGAAGAACTGAAGAGGGATCCATACTGCTTAGGGCTGGGAGTCTGTGGAAAGGGTGGTGACATAAACAAAAATAGGGATTTCAGGAAGAGTAGCAAGTTTGTGCTGGTGAGATGAAAAAATTAATTCAGAAAAAGTATAATTGCTGGGTCAGCACACACATCATCATAATGAAGAATGTATATTAAATACTACATTCTGTCATAAATCCTGTGCTTGACAAAGGAGACTAACAGGATCTGTCCACCAACCTCTCATAGGAAGAAGAAAGGTACATGAGACAGATTGAAGCACAGCAGGGAGGAAGGCTGAAGGAAAGACAAGGTTGGGCTGGAGCATTTGGTAAACTCCCCCCTCCAGTGAAGCCTTGGGGAGTTTAGAGGCCTTTTGAAATCAGTGAGTAAATAAATACACACACACACACACACACACACACACACACACACACACACACACACCCCATAGGACAGGATCCAGCCAAAATGAAAAGAAACACATGATGAATTTTGCTTGTGATATATCCTATCTGAGCTCCCTGAGCCTGGACTATGTTTTCAAAAGGCTGAGGGTGGTATAGGATAGTGTGGATCTGGCAGCCAAGCACCAAGAAGACAGTTAAAAGGTTTGTCCAGGAACAAAGCTGGAATCACGCTAAGCTGCAAGGCAGAGAGCAGGTGCAAAGCAATGAGGAAGCTAAATCACTGCCTGCCAGAGCAGGCAGATTGGAAACAGAGAAGGGAAAGCAGCAGCTTGTGGAGACATTCGTTCCACATTGGACTGGAGTTTCAGAGTGTGCCTTTTTATAGGGAGCCTCAGGACTTGGCTAAGTCTGATAAGGGGGTTTGTTACAGGAGCTGAGCCTGTTCAGACACAATAAAAATGGGCAGAGAACTCCAGGGAGGGAAACAGACACACAGATGAAGGTGAGGAACAAAATGAAAGGAGGAGGAGAGGCCAAGTTGTTTTAAGCAGAACAGGAATGGAGAAGGCATCTGTGTGAGTCTCTTCCCCAACTCAATATGACTTTTTTTTTCTTTTAGACTGCTTTGTAAATCTCAACTCTCTCTCTCTCTCTTTAGCTTTTTTTTTTTTTTAAGAAAGAAATTTTATCTTGAAATCCTATCTTTTACAAATGACATACTTTCCCACAGAGCTCTTTCTCCAAGAGTTGAAAGCTGGTATATAGTGTTGCGAGGAGGGAGGTTTGGGCTGCCTCTGCCTGTATTTGGTGCATCTCTCATAGATAACACAGGACTTTGGACTCCCTGGCTACCAATCCTCCATCTTTCATGTGTACCAAGTTCACAATGATGAGGAAGAAAGGAAAGCAATTTAATTCTCAATGGGACTTCATATAGCCACTGTAAAACATGATTTCTGCTTTATACCAAGTGAGGAGTAATAACATAGGAACAGTGAAAATTGTCAGGTAGATGGTGAAAATGGTGGAAGGAAGGTTTTACAAGAATAAATTTGGGCAAAAAAGAGAAAAATATATACATGCTACAGTGAGTTTCCATCATTGATTCCAAAAACACCCACTTATCCTCTGCAAAGAACTTGTTACAGCTCATTTTCTATCTGTGTATGTAACTCCATCTCAAGATGAGCATCTGTCAAGCCTAGGAAGCATAACATTTATAATATTGTTTTCATTCTTGACTGAACACATAAAAAGCACAAAATCTAGTTAGAAGAATGGTGTATGTGGTGCAGATTTTCTCAAAGCCTTTGCCACAGGCTCTCACATACTTCTATTATTTACAGGATATTGGTAGGTTTTGCTCAGAGAGTTATGATTGAAATAAAATGAATTGCTGGAATTTTGGAAATACTCTTCAGGTGGCTCTTAGAAAAGGCATGGGAATGAAAAGGGTTAACTAGCTCTGTGCCATCTTCCCATTTCCATTTTAAATGTCTAATTATCATCATATTGGAAGCTATATTTTTAGTCTTTCTCATCTTGGAGTTTAGAATCCCAAAGTCTGATTAGATAAATTTCCAGACATTATAGCTGAATTTCTGCTCTGTGATGGTTTGGGCTCCAACTGATGAGGACCCTACAAGATAGGGAGTTCACTTTATCTGCCCCTGGCTGTGAACTCGAACTCCATTATTCAGTTCTACTGCTTAACCTTTCTCTGTAACTCCTGTCCAATGTGATCTCTGCATTAGATTTTGAGATATAAAATTCTTTTTAAAAAGCAAGTTGTTCATCTTTATAATTCCAGAGAGAGATATGTCCTAAGACAATTTGTTTGAAAGAGAAAGGGGAGAGGAGAGTTAGGAAAACTGGTAATCTTTAGGAACATTTCTTATTGCAAAAATACTATGTGGGAACATTTGGTTAATTATAATTTTTCCACTATAAGTGTTCTTCCACTGCACATGATATGGCATTAGACCTCTCCTATTAGCACTTGGAGCTGGGATTTAGCTCAGTTGGTAGAGCGCTGCACTGCAGTCTCTGAGGTTCCGGGTTCAATTCCCAGCACCCCAAAAATGGGAGAAGGGCCTGGCAATCCACTCCCAAGGCAATCCCGAAATAATTAGCCATTGAAAACCCTATGAGGGCTGCTATGAGTCAGATACTGACTCGATGGCACCTAACAACAACAATAACATTAGCACTTGGGAGCACTGTTGTCAAATTTGTAGTCCAAAACCTTGAATTTGGACACCTACTCAATTACTTATTATCTGTGTGATCCTAAACACATTTTGTTATTTTCCTTAGGAATTTGTTCATTTGAAAAGTAAAGATGAAAATACCAAATTGGAAGGATTATTTGAAAACAAAACATGCTAATGGATGTAAAGCATCCACTCCAGGGCTACATTAAGAAATCAGCCCTCAACACATTATATTTATTACAGTAGTTATTTAACAATATTTTGTTGTAGTAAATTATTGCCTGAGATCAGAAATGTTAGAAGTATAGCAAAACTAGGTTTGAGAATGATTCTACTGCTTTACCTGCTCAGCATGTACTTTTAAAGAGTGATATTTTTCTTGTATGTATTTCCTCTGAGGCTCCTCCAGGGCTCCATTTTATTTTACTTTGCCATAACTCAGAGCTAGAAGAAAAGGGGACCCAGAGAAAAAAAAGCATTATTTTCTTGCAGAGAAGTGGCTCAGAATCTCTCTCATCCTATTAGGGTACGTAAACCTGTTTCCTGATAGCAATACTCATACACTTTCCTATGATACACCCCATACATTCTATATACCATTCTGGTTTTATCTAGGTAATTTAAAAAGTGTCACATGTAATCCTCAAAGCACTTTTCAGAGCAATGCTTTGTGTAAACCATCAGTGAAATTACCACTTCTTTTACTATGTCACTTCACTTGGGTGGGCCACTTTTGTCCTAAAGCTGTATTACTCAGTCTGGTTGCATATTAAAGTCACTAGAGGAGATTTTTTTAAAATACCACGTCCATGGTTGTGGCCCTTTCCTCTCAAATCCCAGGCTACAATGGAATATACCATTGTAAAGTCTTCTCAGGAGGTTCTAATATGGAGACAAGACAAATTATCACCATCCTTTGGGAATTCATTTATATTTTTTCCTGGGCTAACAGCTACCTAGCTGACTAGGTTGGCCTCAGGGATCAGCTTAGTTGAAGGACATAAAGCTGGTGACTGACATTTTATTGGGTCCCTAGGGACTTATGATTGGTGAAAAGGAAATATTTGTTGAATGCCTGTATACCATCCTGGATTTATCATTCCTATCTCCCAGGTCTTTCAACACTGATATTTTCTCATTCTGATCTCATCTTCTAAGAGCCAATATTTTGATTAATTCATACTAAAAAAATGAATTAAGGAGACAATATAAACATTGTGGTTGGCGTATTTGAGAATTATACCTAGATTTTGCCAATATGAAGTCTAATGGTGAGAATTTCATACAAGTGTTCAAATAAAAGCAGTCAAAGCAAGTAGAGGCTATGGAACACTGGAAAGTTTGTAATAATTTGTAACTGACTAGTACAGTGAGGAAAATTATGAAATCTAAAGATTAGGGTTCAACTCAGGCCTTTCATTAAAAATAACATACATATGTATGCATCAACATATGTACATATACATACACAAACACATATATATGAATAGATGAATAGCTAGTTATTGTTGGGTGCTGTGGAGTCAGTTTCTGACTCATAATGACCCTAAAAATAATAGGCAAAATAGTACAGTTATTGCTTCTCAGATATTAATAGGGGTTTTGATGGCTGAGTGTTGGGAGTGGGTTGCCAGGTCCTTCTCCCAAGCCTACAGCACCTGGTGTTCCCAGGCAGTGTCCCATCCAAGAACTAACCAGGCTCAACCCTGCTGAGCTTCCGAGATCTGACAGTATCGGAGGCCACAGTGGTACTGCTGCAGGCTAGATAGATAGATAGATAGATAAGATAGGTAGATAGATAGAGATTATCATAGGCACTATACTATTTGAGACTATTCTATGCTTTAGGTACACAGCAGTGAATAATACTACTTAGATTACTATCAGAGTACTCTTGTGGAAGTTGCTATTAAAAAATCAAATAAGTAAGAGTCTACCCTCCCATACACACAAAAAAAGCAAAAAAAAAAAAAAATTCATATAGCACTAAAGAAAACTAAAGAGTAATTAATGAAATACCAGTGGGTGGACTAGAGCATCAGTCCTCAACCTTTTGGGCCGTAGGAGTGGGTCTTGTTGAAGACAATTTTCCCAGGGACAGGGTGGGGATGGTTTCAAGATGATTCATGCTCAGTTACACCTATTGCCCAAGTATTATTTTGCTCACTCACCCACTGCTCATGCTGATGCTGGTCTGTGGCTCCAGGAGTTGAAGACCCCTGGATTATAGATTAAGAGTAGCAATGGATATAGATGTACTTAGTTGCTCAGGAAGAAGCTGCTTAAACAAATAATGAACATTTGGTTGAAATTCAACCAATGATGTGAATCCAAACATGTACCTATGTAGTGGCAGAGAATTCCAAGGGGAGACTACAGGCAAAGAAATCAAGACAGGAAAAAGTTTGAAGTGTTAAAAAAGACTGAAAAAAATGCTACTATATGTGAAGACTATGGACAATAGATAGATAGTGTGATTGTCACACTACCTTTCTCTACATATACCTTAGATCCTCTCCCTGATCTAAGTATCTATGAAATGTCATCCAATTACAGTCAGAAGCAGAAAGGATTTCCTTACCATCATATCTTCAAAGGAATATTCAAATCACACAAACACACATACACATATGCATACACAAACATACTCTCTTTTTATTTTTAATGCTTTTCTAACCATTATGCTGGTTCTGCATGAGCAGATACATTAGGTATCCTCAGAGACATAAGATAGATGAACATCCTATATTTTTGGAATGAATGAATGAATGAATATGGAAGGCAGAAGTTAAATTATACAAGGATTTTAACTCATGGTAAAGAATTTGGAAGTCATTGTGTTGTACTAAATAAGAGAGTGTTGAGGTCTACAGAATTTTATTTTAAAATGTTACACTTGCCAGACATGTTGGACATACCTGTAATCCAAACACACAGGAGATTAAGGCCAGAGGATTACAAGTTCAAGGCCAACCTGGGCTACAAAAAAAAAAAAAAAAAACAAACAAAAAAAACAACTCTGTTTGTCCAACAGAGAAAGGGAAGGGAGGGAAAAAGAAGAAATATCACTGCATTCTATGTAGGTAAATGGGCTCTGGAAATATAAGAATAGAAACAGAGAGGTAAGAATTTTCTGCTACAGTAATGCTAAGATTAATGATGGTTTTTGATGGTTTGGCCAATAGCTTAGCAGATCTGATAATAAAACCTAGTAGAGTATCAAGGTATTGATAAAGTTTGAAATGTCTTGTAGATTTTTCAAGTAGAATTACTTAAGTAGATGTGGGTCAGTGGAGAGGTCAGGGCCTATAACATAAATTTAGAATGCATCATCTTATCAATGGTTTTTAAAAGTTACTTCACTGGTGAGATCTAAAGGGAAGAAAATTTGGATGGAGAACAAAAGTTCTAGTACCAAAGCCTGAGGAAGAGGCATCTTATGGATTTTGGGCAGAGAAGGCAGATCCAAGGAGACTAAGAAGTAACTACTGAGATAGAAGGAAAATCAAAAGGGTCTGGTATCATGAGAACCAAACAACAGATTTAGGAGTTCCAATTAAGACGGCAGAGAGTAAACAGCCACATTTCAACTAGGGAAAAAAACTGTTAGTGAACCCCTTGTGAAGTTCTCTTCTCAAAACAAAGCAAAACAAAAAGAGAATGTAGAGCAACATTAATTTCAAAAATAAAATAATTAATAATAAGAATAAGAATAAAGAATAACAAGAGGACCACTTGCCAAATAGTGGAGATTAAAATAACAGAGAAAAGGAAGAAATAGCATCATGGCTCACGAGAACCCTTAGCCCAGAGACAACTGTGGAAGATTTCAGTGGATATGGGGACCTCTGGGAGAGTGCATGGCTGGCTAGAAGTGCTTCAGGACTCTCCTGAGAGGAGGCCCAGCTGCACTGCCCCCATGCAGCATCTCAGATCCTGCAACTGTAGGGATTTTTTCTCTTTTTACTGGGGAGAGACTGATGTTGCCTTGGCTATGATGATGGTGGAATTCAAGGTGGAGGGAGAGGGACTGAGTGGTGGTGAAGGATAAAGAACAGCTCATACTACTGCAAACCCAAGTCTAAGAAAGTCTGTTTAGGCTGAGGCACATTTAAGGCCCAAGAGCTTGACAGAGAGAAGGGGTGCCACAGGACCAAAAAACCTAAGTGAGACAGTTCAGGTAGTGGCAAGTGTAGGACCCAGGAAGAGAACCCAGAAAAGTGATACCACAGAACTGGTAAACTGGGAGAGATGGTTCAAACAGGGGCACATTTAGCCATCAGGCATGCTGGTGGGATGAGAGAGATAAAGACACTGTGACTGAGTACTTGTACCTGGTATGCAGAGAAGTGGTGCTGTGGGTCCAGGAAGGATAAGAGACATGATTCAAGCAGCAGCCTATTTACAGCTGGGAATGCCTGTAACCCAGAGAAGTGGTGCCTAAGGGACCAGCAAGCCTAAGAGAAACAGTTTAGGCAGGAGTATGTCTCCCACTGGGAGACCTGGTGGGCCTGGAAAGACAAAGCAACACTGTTTAAGCTGTGACACCTTCAGAGTCTAGGAGCACCTGCATCTGCCACACAGAGAAGTGGTGCTGCAGGTCCAGGAAGACTAAAAACACAATTCAGGCAGTGGCACACTTAGAACCCAGGAATGCTTGCAGCCCAGAAAAAGAACACCCACAGAACCAGTGACTTTAAGAAAAATGGTTCAGATAGTGGTACCTTTAGGACCCAGGAGTGCATGTGATGCAGAGAACTGGCACCATAAGTATGGGGAGTTTATGAGACATTTTCAATTACAACATAGTATTTAGGGCTCAGGAGGACCTACAACACAGAGGAGGGGTGCCATGGATTTTGGGAGCCTAAGAGAGATACTCTAGTCAGTGGTGTGATTGGGAGCTGCAAATACAGGGATGGAGAAAATCAGATTGGGGTGTGCTGCACTGCTGAGGCTACAGTGAGATCAAGGCTTTGGACCTTGAGGCTGGGGTGGGGAGAAGTGCCAGAGACCATTCATCATCTAATCATGTGGGAGTGAGTAGGGACAAGTTTTTTTACACATGGAGGAGGTGAGATCTAGCACCTAGACCTAGTAATGGCCAATCCTCAGCAGAAAGACATATGAAACATTAAAGGTCAAGCTGGCTGGGAAGATCCTAAAGACCAAAGCCCTTCAATGGATAATTTCAGGGTAACCAGATTCCTGAAGATGCCTGATGGAGAATGTAGTATCCTGCTTATAAATATGTTGAAAGACCTCCAATACCACCATGAGAGAAATTAATTCACTAGACAAAATGGTATCTAACTTGGAAGAAAAGTTCCACAGAGAAATTGATATCCTAAAGAAGAGTTAAGCAGAGGCCCTTGAGATGCAAGGCAAAATTAATAAACTCAGTATTATGGTAGAATCTTCATAATCCAAGCTATGCAAAGCCAAAAGTAGGGCAGCTGTAAGCTGAGGAAAAGGGAGAGATCCTAATTTATTCAGATACCAAGATGGAAAGAAAGATGAAGCAGTATGAGCAAGATTTTCAAGAGGTCTTTGATAAAATGAAGAAACAAAATCCATGAAATCAGAGGTTTCCAATGAGGCTGGAAACAAAAAGAAAGGACTAGTAAATTCATTCAAAGAAATATTAGATGGGAATTTCCCAAGCCTAAGGCAAGAGCTGGATACCTATATAACTGAAACATTCAGAACCTCAAATAGAGTAGATCAGGATAGATCCTCCTGATGACACATTATAATGGGAATGGTAAATCTAGGGAGCAAAGAAGCTATTCTAGAAGCTAAGAGAGAGAAATGCCAAATCAATTATAAATGCAAACACATCAAAATAACAGCTGATTTCTTAACAACAACCTTAAAGGAAAGGAAAGCTTGGTCAAACATCATTCAAGTCCTGAAAAAGAATAATTGCCAACCAAGATTACATTACCCAGTGAAGCTGTCTTTTAAAATAGATGGTGAATTCAAGACATTCCATGATACTGACTTATTTAAACATTTCATGACCACAAAGGCAGCATTGCAGAGGATCCTTTATGAAATACTACATAGGGGAAAGGTAAGACCACCCAAAACATAAGATCAAAGAAATGAATAACAAACATGAAGGGAACTTAAGAAAACAATAAGGTAACCATGAAAAAAAACACAAACAAACCGAAATAAGTAGCAAATTGATGTAGAATAACAAACATGTCTCAATAATTCCTCTTAATGTAAATGGTCTTAACTCAACAATCAAGAGGCAGAGTCTGGTCGATTGGAGTAAAAAATATTTGGCATGCAAGAGACACAACTCTTCTATAAAGATCACAAAAGGCTGAAAAGTCTGGAAAAAATATTCTAAGTATGTGGGAACCAAAAATAAGCAGGAGAGATGATAATAATTTTAGACAAGTTAGACTTGAATTCCAACCTAATCAAAAGAGACAATTGACTCCACATATTAGCAAAAGGAGTAGTCAACCAGGAACCCATAAGTATACTTAATATTTATTCATCAAATAAAGATGCACCCAGCTTCATAAAACAAATTTTGTCAGAGAAAAAGGAACACATCAGGCCAGACATAATAATTATGGAAGATTTCCATACCCCACTTTTGCCAAGAGACAGGTAATCAAAACAAATAACCAACAAATAAACAAAGGACTTAAACTGCACCATAGACCTACTGGATCTTACAGACATCTATAGGGTATTCTATCCAGTTGATGTGGAATACACATTCTTCTCAGGATCACATGGAAATTTTCTAACATGGATCACATTTAAGTCCACAAAAATATAGGAATTATTCCCTGCACCTTATCACAACAAAATGGAATAAAACTAGGACTCAAAAACAAGAAAAATTTCAGAAATGCTACAAATTCATGGAGACTAAATAATATACTGCAGAATGATCATTAGGTCATTGAAGATATTATAGAAGAAACTTTTAAAATTTCTGCAACACAATGAAGATGAAAAATACATCCAACCAAAATTTATGAGATATAGCAAAAGCAATTCTCAGAGGGAAGTTCATAGCCATGAATACCTTCATCAATAAATGAGGGAAGGCCCAATTACATAACTTATGATATTCCTTAAGGCACTAGAAGGTCAACAACAAGGCAATTCTCAAAAGTAGCACTAAGACAAAAATTATGAAATCAAAGCAGAAATCCTAATTAGAACCCAACAAGACAATTAATTCAAAGAATTAATGAGTCTAAAAGCTGGTTCTTCAAAAAGATTAATAAAATATGTGCTTCCCTACCAATGTCACCAAAAGAAAGAAAGAAAAACCCCAAACTAAAAAAATATTGTTGTGTTTTTGTTGTTTTTAAGTGCCAAGATGAGAATGAGATCATAACCACTCACACCAACAAAATCCAGAAGATCATCAGAGAATACTTTGAAAAATTATATTTCCAAATAAATGAAAATATAGAAGAAATGTAGAAGTTCATCAATGCATATTAATTACCAAAATTATGCCCAAAGGACATAAGAAATTTAAACACACCCATTGAATTCATCAAAATAGATAAAGTAATAAAAAATCTACCAACAAAGAAAAGCCCAGGTTCAGATAAGTTCAGAGCAGAATTCTTTCAAACCTTCAAAGAAGAATCAATTCCTATTTTTCTAACAACTTCAGTAAGTGTAAAAAGAAGGGACACATTCCAACTTGTTCTATAAAGCCTGGGTCACTCTGATACCAAAACTAGAGAAGGAAACTTCTAAGAAAGAGTACTATTGACCAATTTTCCTGATGAACACTGAAAAAAAACTGCTCAACAAAATTCTGGCAAATGAATACAACAGCAAATAAAAAAGATCACATACCATAATCAAGTGGGCTTCATTCCAGATGCAAGGCTGGATCAACATTCATAAATCAATTCGTATAATTGGCCATATCAAGAGACTTATAGGCAGAAATCACATGATTATTTCAATGGATGCTGAAAAGGCCTTTGACAATGTGCAACATCCATTAATGATAAAAGCCCTGTAGAAGATAGACAGGGCAGGGAAATAACTCAACATCATAAAGGCCATTAATGACAAATATACAGCCAATATCATATTAAATGAGGAAAAATTGAAACAACTCCCTCTAAGATCAGGAACAAGATAAGGATGTCCACTCTTTCTTATGTAAAAAGAAAACTCACTACAGAAAAAGTTTTGATCTTAGACACAATTGGAACCCAATGATATATGGAAAAATATTACCATAAAAAGACAAGAAAATGGAAGAGAAGTCTTTGGTGGGGAGGTGGGACAGGGGGAGGAAGTACACAAGATGGTAAGGGGGAACTTATCTGTGTGATGTACAACAAAGTGCATATATGGAAATGTTACAATGAAAAGCATGTCAGAATGAATCACATTAAGATATACATTAAAATTTTCCCATAAAAATATTGTGATTGAAGTCCTAGCCTGAGCAATCAGGCAAGGGAAGGAAATCAAAGGGATACAGATAGACAAAGAAGAGGTTGAATTATTCTTATTCATGGAAGTCATGATCCTTTACCTAAAGGACCCTAAAAGTTACTCCAGAGAACTCTTAGACCTAATTAACTTCTTCAGCAAAGTAGCAGGATACACTATATATGAGTAGCCTTTCTTTGCATCAACAGTGAACAGGAAGAGAAGGAAATTAAGGTAATAATTCCATTCAAAATAGCCTACCAAAAATTAAATTTTTTGGAATAAATCTAACTAAAATTCCTGATGATCTCTACAAGGAAATCTTTAAAACACTAACGAAAGAAATTATAAAGGATGCTAGAAGATGGAAGGACCTCCTCTGGTCATGGATTGGAAGAATAAACATTGTAAAAATGGCTATATTATCAATAACAATTTACAGATTTAATGTAATCTCCATTAAGCTTTCAATGACAGACTTTGCAGAAGTAGAAAAATAATCCAAAAATTCATATAGAAATACAAAAGACAACCTATTCAGGCAGGATCACAATACCTGATTTCAAACAATACTACAAGTCTATAATGACAAAAACAGCTTGGTACTGGCACAAAATTAGGCTTGAAGCCCAGTGGACCAGAATTGAAACCCAGAGATATATCCGTGCAACTACTTCCACCTGATTTTTTGACAAAGTGGCTAAGGATATCCAAGATAGTCTCCTGTATAAATGGTACTGGGAAAATTGGATTTCCACTTGTAGAAAGGGGCTGAGATTTAGCTCAGTTGGTAGAGTACTTCTCTTCATTCTCTGAGGTGCCACGTTCAATTCCCAGCACTGCACAAATAGGAGAAGGATGTGTGGCAATCCACTCCTGGACAATCCTGAAAGGATCAGCCATTGAAAATCCTATGAGGGTCACTATGATTTGGACATGACTTGATGGCACCTAACAATAACTTGCAGAAAATCAAAAATAGACCCATATTTCTCGATTTGTATGAGAGTCAAATCAAAATGGATAGGAGACCCCAAATTAAACCAGAAATCTTAAAACTACTAGCGGAAAAGATAGAAACACTCTGACACATAGTCATAGGAAAGTATTTCCTTTATAAGACTTGAATCACCCATGAGATGACACCAAGAGTGAAATATGATTACATGAAATTATAAACTTCTGTACAGCAAAGGAAAGAATCAACAGAGTTTAAGGGAGAGTCCACTGAATGGGAGAAAATTTTCCCATGTTACACATCTACCACAGGACTAATATTTCTATATAAAAAGAACATAAGAAAGTGAATTCCAAGAAAATAACCCAATATATAAGTGGGCAAAGTAAATGAACAGATAATTCTCAAATAAAGAAATTTGAAGGGTCAAGAAACACATGAAGATATTCAATATTAATAACCATAAGGGTAATGCAAATTAAAACAATACTGAGTTCCCATCTCACTCCAGTAAGAATGGCCAAGATCAAGAAAACAAATAATAACAAATGCTGGTGAGGATATGGAGAAGAGGGAGCTCTTTTGCACTAGTGGTGAGACTGTACCTTAACTTAGTTCAGCTACATTGAAAATATAAATGGAGGTACCTTAGAATACTAAGAATAGAACTCCCATACAACCTATTTATAGCATTCCTTAGAGTATACCCAATGTGACATAAATCATCATACCACAGAGACACCTGCATTTCCATATGTAATGTAGCACTTTTCACAATTGCAAGAATGTGGAACCAATCAAGATGTCCATCAATATAGGAATGGATAAAAATGTGGTATACATACACAATAGGATATTACCCAGCAGTAAAAAGAATGAAATGATGTCATTTGCAGCAAAATGGATGGAACTGGAGAATAGCATCTTAAGTGAATGCATGCAGGCGCAAAAAGAGAAAAATCCTATATGCTTGCTCACATGTAAGAGCTAAATCTAACTTAAATGAATATATATATTCATATATATATATGTATATATATACATATATATATGTATATATGTATATATATACATGTATATATACATATATATATGTATATATATATATATATATATATATATGTATGTATATATGGACTAGGGTTTAACTCAGTTGGTAGAGTGCTGCTCTGCACTCTCTGAGATCTCCAGCACCACAGAAATGGGAGAGGGACATGGCAATCCACTCTGGAAGCAATCCTGAAACAATTAGCTATTGAAAACCCTATGAAGGTCACTATGAGTTGAACAGGACTCAACAAAACCTAAGAACAGTGACAAATATAAAATCAATGAGCCTCATCTAAGAAGTGAAAATGAAAGCAGAGTAGAAAGAAGGGAGGAGTGATCTAGTGGAGTGAAGCAAATTTTGAAGAAGGGGGCAAGGGTAGGGGAAACAATGTGGAATGATAAGAGGGAGAGGCTCATCTCAAAAACTGATAATACAACAATGCATATACATAGGGACAAAAAGAGAGTATAACCCCAAAATACATATGATTCTTTTTTCACTATATATTAATCAAACATCCTGTGAAATACATAAGTTGATAAAAGAGTACCAAAAACTGATGTAATAGTTGCATAATGTAAAATTGTATAAGCCTTATTGCTCTGTACCCCACCAATATTTACAAATAAGGGTGATATGTTGTTGTTGTTAGGTGCTATGGAGAGGGTGTCCAACTCATAGTCACCCTACTTACAACAGAAGAAACACTGTTGTCTGTGATTCTCTGCTATTCATATGGTTTACAATGGCTAATTGCTTTTTGGGAGTGGGTTGCCAGGTCCATCTCCCAATCCTATAGGACCTGGTATTCCTAGGTGGTCATCCATCCAAGTACTAACCAGGTCCAACTTTGCTTAGCTTCCAAGATCTGATGGGATGAGATACCACATTGGTATGGCTGCAGGCTAAAGGGAATATATATTTTTAAAATTATGGGCCTGCAGTCATACCACTCTGGCATCTGATTGTATCAGATCTTAGAAGCTACCTGGGTTGGGCCTGGTTAGTACTTGGATGGGAAACTGCCTGAGAACACCAGGTGCTGTAGGCTTGGGAGAAGGACCTGGCAACCCACCCCCAAAAAGCAATCAGCTATTGAAAACCCTATGAATAACAGAGAAGCATGGCTATAGTGTTTCATCTGTTGTACATAGGTTCTCTATGAGTCAGACACTGACTCAAATAACAACAATAACAGTATATTTAAAAAAGAAACAAACAAATTTCAAGAAGGGCACATCAGAGGTTCAGCTGTGTGTAATGATTTTGAAAGAAGAAATGAGATGAAGCTAGAGAACTGACCAGTGTTTTTGGCAGATGCTGATGTTTGAACCATTATAATAAAAGTCATTAGAGTAGAATGTTCTGAATAAAGTATACTTCACAGACAATGCAAGATAGGTTTCGAGTCCTCATGTACAGCTTTTGCCATTTACTAGCTAATTAATCTTCAGAAAGTTGTGGTGGCTAAGTTTCTTCTTTGTGGTGGCTAAGTTTCTTCTTTTCTGACTTGGGAGCAGCAATATACACCATGTTGTAACACCACAGGTTTGTAAAACCCTTGTGAAACCACATGAGAAAGTTTTTCTCCACAATATTGAAGTGGGTGTAAAGTATTTACTACAATTATTGTTATTTTATGGAGGACCAATGCTATCTCTCAGACCACATATCAAGTTGAGACAAACCAGATTAAGTTGATTATACATAGTATTTTATTATGTTTTACAAAATTCTTTTTGTCATATTTTAATATAAAGAATTCAGTGATGCAAATAGTCATCTCTTCCTTTCTTTCTATTGTCTTTCTTTTCCCTTCTTCATCTTTCTTTTTAAACTATTATTTCCCCAAGTCTTCTGTAATGTTTGAGAGCATACTAATAGGATCCAAGGAGTTGAGCTTCCCTAATCTCTAAAATGGGGCTGGGACTTAGCTCAGTTAGTAGAGCACTGCTCTGCAGTGTCTGAGTACCTGGGTTCTATTCCTAGCACTGCAGAAATAGGAGAAGGACTTGGCAATCCACTCTTGAGAATCTCAAAACAATCAGCCATTGAAAACCCTATGAGGGTCACTATGAGTCAGACAGGACTTGAGGGCACCTAACAACAACAACAATCTCTAAAACTTCAGATGAGTTGGAATCTTCTGGATCACAAGACAGGGAAAAACATGGATACCAGTACTTTCCCTAATTGAATGATGTGAACAATGATATGGTGACTAATAAACAAAATCTTGATGTATAGGAAATCGCTCTGAGTTTATTTTCAAAGCAATTCAGAAGAATGATCTAGACCTTCAATACTCTTCCTTGGTAGCACATTGAAATCACTTGGGGGATTTCACAAAACCATATTGATGCCTAGATCTTACTTCCAAAATCAGAGATTCTGGCTTTATTGGTCTGGGCTATAGGCTGGGTACTGATTTTTTTTTTGAAAAGCTCTCAATTGAGAGCTGGGAATGTAGTATGGTAGCATGGCGGTGGACTTCATGTGTTTCATCCTTGGTACCACAAACAAACAAGCAAACAATTAAAAAGCTCCTATTTGATTCTAATGTAAAGTCAAGTTTGAGAATCTTTTAAATAAATCCAGAGAGCTATATACACAGTATATCTGACAGGATATTCTCCTATAAAGGTAGTTCAGTGAATTCTCAGGTACAGCTCAGAATCTATTTTACCTTGCCATTTCACCCTACATTTTGTCTTTTTTTTTCAGAGCACTAAATTCTGTTGCTCCTTACAGGCAATAGTAACTGTAAAAGAATGATTAAGAGAATGATCAATGCATGGTACTTATATAAAGAAAAAAATCTAAACTTGGCTTTTAATATAACTATTCCCTTGGCTGTGCAAGTAATAACAGCTCAAGGGAGATTGGACAAAACTCTATACTGACAGCTTTAATTTATTAATGTGAAAGTGATTTCCTTAAATTCCCTAGTGGTGATTTGTAAAGCATGTCTTTCATTCACTTCACCAGAGGCTGCTCATATTTAATACGAGGTTACAGCACTTTCAACATTTAATTCAAAAAAAGTAACTTTTCAAATTTCCTCTAGCTATAGTTTCTTCACTAAACATGTGAAGATATGTCCAGCACACTAATATCCATGAGAAATGGAACATTTTATCAACTACAATAGGTTTAAGCTTTTAAAGCTGATTTTTGCTATATTTTAATTTTTAGCTAAGTGACACAAACACAAAAGAAAGAAAAGGAATATTTTTCAAATTATATTTATATGCATCATTAGACTATCTTGTTTAAATTGTGAGTAAAGAAGACATTGAAGAACATATGAGTTCTCAGTATTTTGAAGCTGTTAACGACAATATAAAATAAATCCATAAAATTTCTAAATTATAGAGTGATTTAAAGCAAATGCAATCAAATATTTGAAATCAGCTAATCAATGGCTAAAATGAATAGATACACTAATTTTACCTAATATTTACAAGTGTGATTCCTGCACATATAATCATTAATGTATAATTATCACATTGATCCTATGAGATGCGTATTCAAGCACACACTTTACAAATGAGAAAACTGAGGAACAAACAAGTTAATGTGTCCTTATTCCACCAAATATACCTGCTGTCAGAGTTCATCTCTTAATCACACTTCTATTTGGGTGAAAGAGCTCACTGTCTTCATATCATCACACACAGACCTATCCACCAAGGTTCACTCTTTCCAAACTACATTCTTGGGGACTAGAAGAGATTCAAATTATCTGTGATACAAACATTTAAATCTCATTGTACATTTGACTAAAGTTCCAAATAATAAAATAAATGTGTCATGGAGGAATATTGGCTATCAGCTCTGGGCTGAATCCTAAATGATGTCAATATGTTGGGGTTGTCATGACATATAATCTGGTCCTTAATTTTACAGATGGGAAAACCTAATTTTATTTATTCACTCTGAGTTAATGAAGCTATCAG
>VMDO01010947.1:37624-69263 GCA_007922755.1 Pedetes capensis
AATGTATTCGTTGTATGTTAAGGGTTTCTTTTCATATTTTCAAAGGTTACAATATTCACATCTTCTATTGAGTGAATTTTCACTGCTTGTTGAAAACCAAAGCCAGTTTATGAAATTTCTTGTTGAACAAGGGCTCAGTGCAAAAGAAATTGAGTGCTACTTTCCAAAATAAGAATCTTTTTAATATAACATAAATCCCATTTACCATAGAGAATAGAATAGAGAAAAATTTCCCTCACAAAATATTGCCACCAAGAAAGGTATATTAAAGGGCTTTATTCTCTATACCAAAGGGAATAGGTGAAATCATACAATCTAAAGAATCTTATAAGTTAATATTTACTTGGTGATATCAAAGATAGTAGAAATAATTGAAACTAGATTATGTTATATATATATATATATATATATATATATATATATATATATGTAACTATGAATTGTATACTGATAATTATAACTATATAATTTTCATGCCATAAAAGTAATATGAAAGTAATGATCATTCATAAAAAGAAATTGTAGGGAAATATGAAAAGTACAAAATATTACTCATAACTCCTAAACCTTTGATTCAATCCATAAATGGTCATGTTTGCAGTTATAGTGCTCTAGCATCTGATCCTACCTGATCTGTAAACTAAGCAGGGTCGCCCTGGTTAGTCCTTGAATGGGAGACTGCCTGTGAATACCAAGTGCTGCAGGTTAGGGAGAAGGACCTAGCAATCCACTCCCAAAACAATCTGCAATTGAAAATTCTATGAAGAGCAGAGAAGCACTGACAATAATGCCAGGCATGGCAGTGTCAGATAATGTTTCATTCTGTTATACATAGCATTGCTCTGAGTCAGACCTGACTGAACAGCACCTAACAACAACAAACATGCTATATATTTGGCATTGGGCAATCAACTACATAATGCACTCAAATAGATTGTTAGAAAAATAAATAGATAATTAGCATATACATGATGAGTTGCAATGATCTAATCATAGAATAGATGGAATTACAAGAGTGGAGCTTAAATCAGAGAATCCTTTCTGACTGAATAATAGCCAAACTGAGTCTCAAAAGTAAAACAGAAATTGAAAGAGTAAAAGCTTACATGATTTGAGCATAGTCACTTGGACTTGGAAAATTGTTGGCAGCTTCCCAAAAGGTTAAAGACAGTGACCATACAGCTAAAAATCCATCCTTATATGTAAACGTAGGAGAAATGCAAACATGTACATGCAAATACTTGCACATCCATGTTCATAGCAACATTATTCAGAATAGCCCCAACTAGAAATAATCAATATGTCTATATTTATATGACCAGATAAATAAAATTGTGCTGTATCCAATAATCAAATATTACTTTCCCATACAAATAAATGAAGTACTGATACCCACTATTACATGGATAGTCCTTGACAACACTGTGCTGTTTGAAAGAATCTAGATACACACACACACACACACACACACACACACACACAACCACACATAGTTTGATGTGTTTTGATTACATGTACAGAATAGGCAAATTTACAGACATGTAAATAACATTGATTTGTGGTTGTGTAGGGCTAGGCAGAGGGAGGATACAAAGATGGTGAGTGAGGGATAAAACATGGGATTTCTTTTAGAAGTAATGATGATATTCTAAAATTGATTATAGTGATTTACATAACTCAATAAATAAGTGGTGCTGGGAAAACTGGATATCCCTATGTAGAAGAATGGAAATGGACCCATATCTTTTGAGGTGTAGAAAAAATCTACTCAAAATGGGTCAGAGATCACAACACAATACTAGAAACTTTGAAACTACTAGAAAAAAATGTAAATATATTCCAACACATAGACATAGGCAAGTACTTTTTTTTATGGCACAGAGGATTGAACCCAGGGCCTCATGCTTGCATGCTTTATAAGTTCTGTATGACTGAGCTGCACCCCCCAGCCCCCCCCCCCTTTTTTTCTTTCTAAGACAGTCTTGCTAAATTACACAGACTGCCTCTGGTCTCAAACTTGTGATCCTCCTGCCTCCACGTCCCAAGTCACTGGGATTACAGGCATGTGCCACTGTGCCTGGCTGGCAAGTACACACATATATATATATATATATATATATATATATATATATATATATATACATATAGATACATATATATGTTTACTTTTATCTAGCAATATGTATCTGGATTCTAGTTTATGCTATGTACTGTGCTAAGCTTTAAAAAAAGACAGAAATGTCCATTCCAAGCATATCAGGGTATTCTAATTAATAGACCAGGGCTTATATCAAGATAAATTCTTAATGAACTATGCCTTATTGAACAAATGGATCAATAAATATGCATAAATATGAACTCCATTTTTCTGTTTTTCATATAAAACCAGTCCTTACATAACAGATATAAATTCAAAATAGAGTTAGTTATTGGTAGTTTAAAAGTTTTGATTAATTTTATCAAGGTAAAATGCCCTTTTAAATGTATTATTGACCAAATAATTGCCCCAGTCATTTGAAAGTAGGATCTCCAAAATATTGTAAGTTTTTTTTTTTTTTTTTACAAAATCTGTGAGGTCTATGCAAGTAATGTAATAACTTGACTGAAGCACTACTCTTTTTATACTAGAACTCTGAAATTTTAAATATCAATGGGAAATTAATGTTTGAACAAAGCCAGTTGGCTTTACTATTCTAAACCTATATTAATCCTGCATCTTAATAATTCTTCATATAGTTATCCACTCCAACAATACCTGCCATGGTTTGAAGTGTGTTCATACAAAACTTACATAAAAATCAAATCACTATTGTAACAAGTGGGACCTTCAAGAAGTGATTAGGCCATGAGGCCCTTACCTAGGCAAAAAATATCCATCTCTAGATGGCAGCACTCACAATTCAATTTCAGCCTCCAAAATTGTGAGAAACAATTTTCTCTTCATTATAAATCAATTTGGCTCTTACATAGTTTATAAAATAAAACAGTAGAACACTTCAGTGATTTTTAATCTTTGAATAAGATATAGTATCTTGTTTTCAAAGCTATTATTATAATTAATAAAGTTTTTGAACAACATAAAATATATAGGGTAACAAATGTGAAGAAAAAACATGTATTTTAAAAAAATAAAATGCTCAGAGGCCAGTTGTGATGAGTCATCTGTATAATCCCAGCCACTGGGGAGACAAAGGCAGGAGGATCATGAGTTCAAGGCCAGCATAGGCTACACAGAGAGATCTCATGTCAAAAATAAATAGATAAATAATAAGTAAAATGTTCAAGATTTTATAATATGAAAAAATTATATTAAGAAATAGAGGTCTGTATAATCCCATAAATTCATGATCTTCAATATGTGGTCTTTACACTAGCAGCATCAGAGTAATCAAGTAACTTGTCTTAAAAATACAAATTATTTGACCCTACCCATAGTGACTAAATTAGAAGCCCTGGTCAGGGCTGCGTCTTGTGGTTTAGCAAGCCCTCCGGCAGATGTAATGCACAGTAAATTTTGAAACCACTGTACTAAAAAAAAAAAAGTGCAGCAACTAATCAGAGTAAAAATGTCACAAATAAAAAGGTAAAAAACAAAGACAAGTAAGTGAGAGTACAGAATAATGAAGTCTGTATGCCATGTGTACCAGCCTAGAGTTTGAGATATGAAAGCAATTTCTTCAAATTATAGATTAAGTTAAAAGCACAGTTATATCAAGCAGATTGGGCACACACTTAGAATTCATGAACCACATTGGAATAGCTTTATCCATGGAATTTCCACAGTATAAAGGAAATTCTACAATTTATTTTATGAGAGGGAGTGAGGGAGGGAGAGAGAGAGAGAGAGAGAGAGAGAGAGAGAGAGAGAAGTATCAAGGTAAAGAAAGACTGTGCTTTCTAATATAGTTCTAATCCAAAATAAGTGTGATTGATTTCAACCCATGATTTTAAGGCTCATATCTGAAATCTCCATTTAAAAGCAATATTGACATTTTGTTGGATTTTGTGTTTAAATATTAATACAAACTAATTGAAAGGATAGCATTAAATTGTGGTTATTAGGTGCCATTGAGTTAAGTCCAATTCATGGTGACTCTATGTACAACAGAATGAAATATGCCCTGGTTCTGTGCCATGTACACAATCTTTTTTATGTTTAAGCCTATTGCTGCAGACAATCCATGTACTTCAGGATCTTCCTTTTTTTCATTGAGCTGCCACTCTCCCAAACATGATATGCTGCTCCTTGGCCTGGTCCTTTCTCACAACATGTCCAAGATACATAAGGTGCAGTCTACCCATCCTTGCTTCCAAGGAACACTCCAGTTGTACTTCTTCTAGCACAGATCTGTTGGTTGTTTGGGCAGCCCATGGTGTATTCAACATTCATTGCTAGCACAATAATTCAGAAGCATCAATTATTTTCCTGTCTCTGGTATCCAATGTTCAGTTTTCATAACTGTATGATGAAACTGAAAATACCATGGCATGAATCAGGTGCACCTTTGTCTTCAATGTAATATCTTTAATTTTCAATACTTTAATGAGGTCTTTTGCAACAGCTTTTCCCAGTGTAATGCAGCTTTGATTTCTTGACTCCTGCTTCTGTGGATGTTAATTTTAAAATGAAGTAAAGCAAAATTTTGGAAAACTTCAATCTTTTCTCCATTTATCATGATGTGTCTGATCCAGGTGTAAGGATTTTTGTTTTGTTGATGTTGAGGCACAGTGCATACTAAATGCTGTGTTCTTTGATATTCATCAGTAAAGATTACAAATCTTCTTCACTTTCAACAAGCAGAAATGTGCCATCAGTATAACACAGGTTGTTAATGAGTCTCCAATCATAATGCAGCATTCTTCTTCATAATTCCAGCTTCTTAGAGTATTTTCTCAGCATAGAGATTGAAGAAGTATGCTGGAAGTATACAGCCCTGACACACACCTTTCTTGACTATAAACCATGCAATGTTTCCTTGCTCTGTTTCAATGACTGCCTCCTGGTCTATGTACAGATTCCTCATGAGTATAATTAAGTGCTCTGGTATTCTCATTCTTTACAATGTTATCCATAATATATTATGGTCCACACAGTAAAATGCTTTTGCATAGTCAATTAAACCTAGATAGACATCTTTTTGGTATTCTCTGCTTTTGGCTAGTATCAGCCTGATGTTCGCAAGGGTGCCCCTGGCTCCATGCCCTATTGTGAATCCAGCTTGATTTTCTGGCAGTTCCCTGTTTATGCAGTGCTGAAGATACTTTTGAATGATCTGTAGCAACATTTTACTTGTATGTGATTCTAATGATGCATGTTGAAAATTTCCATATTTGTTTGGGTTCGTTTGCTTGGTAATGGCACAAATATGAATCTCTTCCAGTCAGTTGGCCATGTAGCTGCTTTCCAAATCTCTTAGCATAAACAAATTAGCACTTCCAGTACTGCATCTGTTTGTTGAAACATCCCTATTGTTATTCCTTCAATTCCTGGAACCTTGTGTTTCACCAGTTCCTTCAAGGCAGCTTCCATTTCATTCTTCAGTACCTTTGGTTCCTGATCATATACAAACTCTTGAAATGGTTGGTCATCCACCATTCTTTCTGGTATAATGGCTCTGTGTGTTTCTTCTATCTTCCTTCGGTATTTTCTGTGTCATTTAACATTTTCCTTGTAGAGTTCTTCACTGTTGCCACTCAAGGCTTGAAATTTTCTTCATTTCTTTATGTTAGAGAAAAACAGTGCATGCTCTTCCCTTTTGGTTTTCTATCTCCAGCTATTTGCAGATATAATTATAAAATTTGATTTTGCCTACTTGAGCTGCCCTTTGAAATCTTCCGTTTAGTTTTCTAACTTCATCATGTCTTCCTCTTACTTTAGCTGTTCATCATTCAAAGGCATGTTTCAGAGTTTCTTTTTATATTTAATTTGGTCTTTTCTTCCTATCTATTTAATAACCTTTAGCTTTGCTCATAAATTATGTCTTTGAGGTCATTCCACAACTCTTTTGGTCTTCTATCCTTAGTATATAATGCAACAATCCTATTCTTGAATTGGTATCTGAATTGAAGTGGGATATAGTCAAGGTCACATCTTGTTTCTCATACACTTGTTCTAATTTTCTCCAGTTTCACTTTGAACTTGAATATAAGCAGTTGATGGTCTGATCCACAATCAGACATTGGTCTTATTCTGAATTTTGATATTGAAGTTTTCCGTCATCTCTTTCCACAAATGTAGTCAATTTTGTTCCTGTATGTTCCATCTGGTGTCTTCCATGTGTATTGTCACAGTTTATGATAGTGAAAAATATATTTGCAATGAAAAGGTCAGTAGTCTACCAAGGTCCTATCATGCAATATCCAGCATAATTTTAGTCACTAAGGCCATATTTTCCAACTATTGAAACTTTCTCTTTTTTTGAACTTTTGCATTCCTGTCACCTGTAATTATCAGTATATCCTGATTGCATGTTCAATATATTTCAGATTACAGAAACCTTTTAAAGTCATCCTTATCTTCATTTATGACCCTAGTGTTAGGTGTGTAAATTTGAATAACAGTCATATTAATTGGGCTTCCTTGTAGGTATATGAATATTATTCTATCACTGACAACATTGTACTTCAGGGTAGATTTGGAATATCTTCTTTGATGATGAATGCAATCCTATTTCTCTTTAATTTGTCATTGCTGACAGATTACAGTAAACCATATGGTTACCTGATTCAAAATGCCCATGTCAGTCCATCTTATCTTACTAATGCCTAGAATATCAATGTTTATGTACTCCATTTCCCTTTTGATGATTTCTAATATTTCTATATTCATGCTATTTACAAATATTATTGGGTGTTTATGATTGCTCCTTCTCAATTTGAATCTTGCCATATCAGCAAATGGAGGTCCATTAGTCTTTACACTATCCCCATCATTTAGGTAGACTCTATTTTGATGTGGTATCTCTTCCATAGTCATCTTTTTAGTGCCTTCCAACCCTGGGGGCTCATTTTTGGGCATTTTATCTGACAGTGTTTTTCTTCTATTCATGGAATTTTCAATGACTAATGCTTTCTGGAGTTGGTGAGCCATGTCCTTCTCCTTAGTCTTTCTTGGTCTGGTAGCTCAATTGAAGCATGTCTGCCAATGGTGACACTGCTGGTATCTGTAATTCCTGGTGGCATGGTTTCCAGCATTGCAGCAACACATAATCACCCATAGTAACAGCAAACTGACAGACATGTGGGGAAAACATTAAATAAATACATCATACTCTTAATAATACCAATGGTAATTAATTACATTTCTGGACATTTTTCTTTTGTCCTTTAGATCAACTCTTCAAGCTTCCTCAGAAGCACTCTGTCTATGAAGGTCACCCTTGACCTTCATAGAATTTAATACCTAAAAACAATTACTATAGTCTAACTTATGATTCCCCTACATGTCTGTCAGCTTGTCCTGCTGTGGGGCTTGTGGGTTTCTGTGATTCCAAAAGGCATGCCACTATTTTTTCAGATCACAGCAGGGCCACTTACACTTGACAGGTTTCAGCTGAGTTTCTAGACTAAGGCAGACTAGGGAGAAGGACATGGCAACCCACTCTTTAAACAATCTTCCATTGAAAATCCTATGAATAGCAGAGACACATTGTCAAATACAGTGCATAAGAATGAGCTGCCAGGCTGGAATACATTCAAGAAATGGGACAGGCAAAGAGTTGCTTCCTCAAAGTGAAGTCAACCTTAATGACATGAGTGGACATGAGATTGTGAGCTTCATTTCTTAATGTGGCACCACTCAAAATGAGAAGAAACAGCGGATGCAGCAATGGTCTCAAACATGAAAAGATCGTGTGCATAGCACAGTGTATGTTAGTGTTTCATTCTGTTGTACATAAGGTCACTATGAGTCAGATCCAACTTAACAGCACATAAGAATAATAATAAGTATGGTATCAGCAAGAGAGCTGAGAGAACACCAAGTTTCCTTTGTTGTCAGCACTTCTGCTTCCACGTGAGCTTTGATGCTCTCTTAGACTAAAGGTTACAACACTTACCATGTGAATCTCTCAACTAGGTAAAGTTCTTCAAAGATCCAATAACTTACCCTCTTTCTTTATATGGGTAAACAAGACTACTTACCCATACTCTTATATTTTCTGTAAATATTACCTGTATGTGCATTTGGAAATATTCTCCAAATTATACTCTACTCAAATTAGCCAATGTAACTGTGTTACCTACTTCTTTTCAGGAGCCTGATGAGTATACTGTAGTTACTCTTGATAACAGTAATGATGATTTGGAAATGATTTTTGCAAGGGCATAAAGGTAATGACTCTCTTTTCTGGATGTAACACAAGGAAAATGGGTGGAAACTATATATTGAGATATTTTCTGTTATATCTTGCAGACTAGGATGAAGGATGTGAGACCTGCTCATGAAGCTTGATTTAATAAAGTTTTGGAAAAAGAAGGTGGCTGAATACAAAGAAAACGTGGAATTGCAGGAGGATTCTATCAGGAATTGACCAAATAAACATTTTTGTTTCATGCTCAAGATGTGTCAGGCATGGTGCAATTGTGTCATTGGGATATACAATGATGAACAAGCCAGACATGATCCCAGCTCTTTATGGTGGAGACAATATTTCTGAGAGAAGGAGTAGGGGCAAAACCTGGAAATGGTTGGGCTAGGTGTGCAGAGTGGTAGAAAGGATAAGAGAGAAAAGGAGAGCCTATTCCCGTAATTTTAATAAATTTAATGTGCTAGATAAATTTAATAGAGTTCAAATCTATAAGAGGTGAGTTGTGAAGTTGCTTAGTGTCAATATTACCATTATTACTAGTGTTAGAGAGAGTATACTATGAATGAAGGAGAAAGACTTTGATAGCCTGAGTAGAAAGGGATATTAGCCTCTGCTATTAACAACGATATCTTTCTTTAAGCTTCTAATTTTGAAAGTTAAATTTTAACTTTCTAACAGTTCTAACAGATGGAAAAGAAATGATTTCACTTGGAACACTCTTTAGTGTGCCTATAAGTTAAACATTATTTTAGATTCCAGAATCTTCTGGATATGTTCTGATAGTAGATTTAATTTCTTGAGTAACAAACTTTAATTTTTAAATAATATGAAGCTTATTTTTATGTTTCATTTAGGAGAAAAAAATCAAAATAAGATTTTACAAGATAGAATGAGTCACAAAAAAGAAGATACATTTTTAAAAAGAAGTAATAGTTCAGACAGAAAATATTGTTGACTTTTGAATTCTTGAACTTCTATCACTGAAAATTCAAAATATATCTTTTTCAAAATGTTTGAAATTTTAACATAAAATGGAATTAAAATCATGTTTCAGGAATAGAGAAGACGTATTTACACATTTGTAAAGAATATTTCTAGGACAGTTATAAGACTCCCCTGAGAGTTTACATATGTCAGGTGAAATGTTAAAGCATAGAGTCAATCTAATTCTGTTTGATTTGGAGTTGAAGAAACTTCCACAGAATAGGGAAACTTAAGGTTGTCACATGAATTCTAAACTCTCTCTCTGGGAGGACTTTTTCTGTGTCTGATTCTGGAGTTTGAAGTCCACTTGTCAGGTAGGAGGTAAAGTTACAGGCAGGCAAGAATCTCACTGGTCTGTAGGGGCTCCCCAAAGACATTGAACGAAAGCTCTGTCTGCCTTGTTGCCTCTGACTCAGGGACTGCCTTTCTGCCTCGTATCTTGCAGGAGCTGGGACCCTCAGTCCACAGGTAAGTGCATAATGCTTTGCCCAGTCCTCAGGAAACTGAAGAAAAAATCCAGGGAACTCATAGGCAACCTTTGCTTTTCACTCCATTGCTGCCCCTTCTGGGGTTCAAGTAGCCAAGATTCCTTAACAGCCTAACTGAAAGCATAGACAGAAAGGAATATTGGGAAATGCAGTTTAGTGTAGCAAGCTGACACATTACAATGATTGCAAAGCCTTTATATAACACTATGGTTATATGAGTAGTATCATGAGTAATATCAAAAGTTTTCAAGTTTTAATTTTCATTTAATATTGATTTTATGGACATATTATGAGATAGAAATCTTACCATTTTATATGAATATGAATAACAAGTTATTACATCCCCATTCATCAGTTTTCCCCTCAAATGAACTATTGTTAGGTGCCCTAGAGTTGGTGTCAGACTCATAGGAGCCTTATGTACAACAGGAACAACACTATTGTTAGTGCTTCTTTGCTATTCATGGGGTTTTTCAATAGCTGAATGTGTTTTGATAGTGGGTTGCTGGGTCCTTTTCCCCAAAATGAACTATACTTACTGTATTGTACCAAGTTAACGTGTCAATTATACACACATACACACATTATTTCTGAGTAATTTTAATTTTTTTTGTTTCATTTCTCACCACACTGTACAAATCAGTTTAGTTTTATAGTAAATTTGTTAATATTTATAAGCTGTATGATTCCTAGCACCACAAAAATGGGAGAAGGGCCTGGCAATTCACCCCCAAAGAAGTTCTAAAAAAGCAATCAGCATATGAGGGTCCTCATGAGTTGGACAGTGTTTCTTTGCTATTCATAGGGTTTTCATTGGCTAGATGTTTTGGGGGTGGTTCACCAGTGCCTACTCCCTAGTCTGTCTTAGTCTGGAAGCTCAGCTGAAACCTGTCCCCCAGGGGTGACCTTGCTGGTATCTGAGATACCTGTGGCATAGCTTTCAGCCTCATTGCAACACACAAGCCCCCACAGTCAAATTGACAGACATGTGGGGGAAGTATAGAGAGTTTTATTTTAAAATAGAAAAACTGCAGTTGTTGTTGTTAAATGCTGTAGAGTTGTGTCTGACTCATAACAATCCTCATAGGTTTTTTTGTTTGTTTGTTTGTTTGTTTTTTTGCGGTACTGGGGGTTGAACCCAGGGCCTCGCCCCTGCATACTTTGCAAGTACTGGCCTACTGAGCTGCACCCCCAGCCCATTTTATTACTTTTTGAGATAGGGACTCACTAAGTTACACAGATTGCCTCTGGTCTCGAACTTGCGATCCTCCTGCCTCCACCTCCCAAGCCAATGGGATTACAGGCATCTGCCACCGCTCTGGCTCCTCATAGGGTTTTCAATGGCTGATTGTTTTTCAGGATTACCTTGGGCGTGAATTACTATGTCCTTCTCCCAATTTTGCTGTTCTAGGAATTGAATCCAGGACCTCAAATACTGCAGAGCAGCGCTCTACCAACTGAGCTAACTGGAAATGACTATTGAGTATACCATGCCCTGCCCAAAGAACCCACAGATCTGTCTAGAAGAAGTGCAACCAGAGTGCTCCTTGAAAGCAAGGATGACTAGACTGCGTCTTACATAGTTTGGACATGTAGTCAAGAGAGACCAATCCCTGGAGAAAGACATCAAGTTTGGGAGAGTGGCAGGTCAATGAAAAAAAAAAGGAAAACCCTCCACCAAATGGATTGACACAGTGTCTGAAACAAGGGGCTTAAATATAAATAAGATTGTGTGTCTGGCACAGAATCGGGGAGTGTTTCCATCTGCTGTACACAGGGTAGGTATGAGTCAGACTGGAGTCAATGGCACCTAACAATAACAATAACAACATGACTGGAATGACGATTCAGACCCACCTCGATGGCACCTAACAACAATAACATGGTAATTAATGCTACATCCTGATAGAAATAAATGAACTAGAGTAGGAGGTAATCAAAATGAATATTGAAAAATTAAATATTAAACAAAAGTAACATAGGATGGGGGAAAAGCAAAGATAGAAACATATGTAATACCTTTTGTATGATATTTAAAATCCAGGGTATATATTGCTTAGTGATATATATATACACATACTAAAACTATAAATGCTATGTGGAAAGAGAGGAATGTTATAAAAGTAGATTATTCAGGAGTCCTCAGATATAATATATCAAGAATATTCTTTCTTTCTTTTTCTTATTTATTTATTTATTTACTTATTTATTGTACAATACTAAGGGTTGAACCAGTGCCTCACACATGCTAGAATGTGTTCCACCTTGGAGCCACACCCCTAGCCCCTTTTGTACTTTATATTTTCCAACAGAGTCTTATTAAGTTGCAGAGGCTGCTTCTGGCTTCAAACCTACCATCCTTCTGCCTCAGCCTCCAAAGTCATTGGGATTACATGCAGTTTCCCAGGGCCTTTCTCTGATTGAGTGGTAGATATACACACATATGTGGTAAATATACTGAAGTTATATCTTTTCTAACTTTTGCATGTTGACCATATTAAAATAATATAACCCTTATTACAGAATGCCAAAGTCAGTGTTTCAGATCAGTCCTTAACAATATTCTATATTCAGGGCTTTGGCCTGGAAAAGCCACACAACAGTCTGAATGGCCCATCAGGGATGCATGGCGCAGCTGCACCCCTGTAAGAAGTCACAGCCTCACCAAGTACAATAGCTCTGTGACCATATGATGTGGACTGATTTTTGGAGTATATGTAAGACTTACCCAGGAAATACTTGTAGTGTATATCTGGGGTTTTGAGGATCATTTGACATCACTGAAAGTAAATAGATTTACACAGTAGGGCAATTTAGGTTTCACATTATGTCTTTCATGTATTTATTTACTCTTGCTAATGGCAACTAGAGAAAGCCATGAAACTGGAATTTTAAGTTTTGCTCATTTTTAAACATAATAAAATGTTGATTGACAATGGATTCATGGATATGTCAATAGATATTTCTTTGGTGTTGAATTTTCTAGGTTATTTAAAGTCTCTAATACAATTAATGATACCCAGGATTTCCATTTGCTCTGAAATAGCCTGCCTCAGTGAAGATACGAAAAATAAATGTAATGAGCCATTGACATTCAAATGCAATGTACTGATCATCTAGTCTGCATACAAAATAGCAATGATTTAATATAGAAAATGTAATTCAATGTTTATAAAAAGAAGTTCTGGACAGTAGAAAGAAAAAGGAATTTAAGGTTGTCTCATTTGAACATCAAAGCCTATACCCCTAAGGTTTGCAGGACAGAATGCAGACAATGCCCACATCCTTTTTATCTTCAAATATCATACTTGCTTTCAGAACCCTTTTGAAGAATAGCTAGTTTTGCTAAGGTGCAACAGCCCCTCATCCAGAAGCAAACGTTTGCATCGGGGATAAAATCATTTTTTAACTTTTCATAACAAAGCTAAACCTTTTTTTAAAAAATCAGAAGTCACTTATTAAAGATAGAATACATAGACATATTGTATTTAATTTTACATTAATAGTATACACTAGTTATAGCAAGCGAGGGCACACTGCCCAATGCACATGGAAGCCAATTTTATGGCACTGGGCTTTGGCAAAATGAGAAGGCTTTGTTGTAGTACCAGAAAGGAAGCCAGGAGCTATAAGCTCAAATCTGTTTCCCAATCAGTTGGTAGCAGAAGATTTATGGGAAGGGAGGGGGAAGAAGCTGCTTTTCCCTCAGATAGAGAGCAGGAGAAATTTTAAGGTTTTTTTGTGCAGGTATACAGTCATCATGCCTCTTCACAGGTCCTATGTTTCTTTTTGTGTGGGGGGTTATAATGTTCTGTGAAAGGAATTTTGAGCTTGTGACATCAAACGATCATTGTCATGAGGAGCTGGCTGCTTTTGCACATGGCCTTTCTTGAAAAGCAGGTTCTAAATCATTCCTGAATAGATTCTGGAGACTCTTCCTGAAGGATAGCTGAAGCACTTTGTTACTTAAGGAATTCATGTTCAGATATGTCCAGGCCTGATCAAAGTTCACTAGGGAATATTTGAGAATTTTGATTCTCTTGGGGCAAATTAAGATGCATGTGCAATTATTTTGTTGTTGTTGTTGTTAGGTGCTGTTCAGTAGGTATTTGACTCATAGTGACCCTACGTACAACAGGCGAAACAATGTCAGTGCTTCTCTGCTATTCATAGGATTTTCCATGGTGGATTGATTTTTGGGAGTGGGTTGCCGGGTCCTTCTCCCATTGTTTTATTGTCCCCTTCTAAATATGAATAAAGAGAATTTATTAAAATAGTATTTATTATCACATTTTACCTGGCTGATTTATGGAATATGATTAAATTTCCCATAATTTCTCAAAGGTAATAATTCCTTGGCAACTACACACACAAGCGTATGCACAAGTTGTTGATGAGAAAAAAAAACTTCACACAAATCTAACTCAGTATCTTGTGATAGCAGAAATAGATTGTTTTCATTTTATTTGGTACTATTGTGGAAAAGATGAAACTCTAGCTCCTTTTGTGTCTTTTAAAAAAGATATCTACATTGTTTCTAAAATAAGGGACTATGAGAAAGCTAGCTCTCTACAAAGACTTGTTATCCTGAATTGTCAGCCAAAATAAAAACCATACCTTGGAAAGTTAGGATATTAAATGAGCTTGTCATATACTATAAAAAAAAATCCAATAAGTCAACTGAAAGACTTGTTTTTTAAAGAAGAACTTGACTGGATGAAACTGTCTCTCTTGAAGTATTGTCACATACATGAACTCTGTAAAACAGGTACTTCATCTATTGGTTTTTATTTAAAATGAAGCAACATATATATTAGAAGAGAGCTTTTCCTCTATCCTAATTTATTCTTGAAATAATGGAATATACTAATTTAGCAACAGAATAAATAGAAATCATTTTAGGTCTTTTCATGAGATCATGAATTATGTCTCAACTTCCTTCTTCTCTTCCCATCCTTACCTGCCCACAGCATCTATATAATATTCTAGAAAATTGTGACACTGGTGATTTCAAGGGGGCAATAGATTCTCCAAATCTTACTATCAAACAACAGTGTCTGAGATAAATGGTCAACTACGGTTTAGAGACCATCAAAGACTGGAAAACTATATCTCTTTTCTAAATATTTATATATGTACATATAAATGAGAAACTATCTATCTATCTGTCTATCTATATTTATCTTTCATATATATTTATATAAATATATGTATAAAATAAAATAGGAAATTCTTTGATAGTTTTATTTCACTGCCCCTATCTTGAATAGGTAAGCTTGAGGATGGAATTTTTCCTTAAATTTTTGTTTTATTTGCAATTCCTTGCTTCTTTACTCATTTAATAAGCATGTGTTAGGCAGGGTTGAGTTTAACACCGCAGTTATAGAGGCAAATGACTAATGGAAGATAAGACAGTATTAAGAAATGAGCAGGCACTTAGAAGCAGATGAACCTATTTATGTAACAGTCTCTCATCTACTGTTGACTGGTCATATTGAATCTTAGTTTTCTCATTTGTAAAATAAAAATTAAAGATAGACATCTCATAGGATGCTATGGCTGTAGTATCAGGTGCTAAATTGCAGTTAGGAGAAATAGAATAGAGAAAGAGAAGTTGGAGCCAGAAAGGGGAATATGTTAATGTGTGTATTTTATTCTTTATGTAATTTCAGAGGACAGAAAAACTTGAAAAGACACTGGCATCTGCATTTACTTTGAAATCCATGGTAGGCTGGCAGGTTAGAAAAGTAAATCAGTATACTTCCAAAGCACGACAGGATGCATCACAAAAACAAGCACATGCATATACATTAGATTATCCAATATTATTTTAAGTATCTTTGCTACTGCTCCACTTCATTATGGCTACAACGATTTACAAACTTATTTTTCCTACAGAACCCTCACTTTGGATGAAATCTTAGCCACAAGCATAAACAAATAAAACAGATAAAAGTAAAGTGATTCTGTAGAAGATGAGAGTAAATCAGAGGGCTTTTTGGCAGCAAAGGACTAACTATCCCCTTCTTTCTATGAATTTCTATAATACCCATTGTCTACATATCTCTCCTTATGCCGAAATGCACCATCCTTTATATTGTGTTTTTATGTGTATCTATAGTACTGCTTCAACTAAATTGTGAGTTCACTGTGACAGGGAACACAGCTTTGAAAGCTTTTGTCTCCCTCCACAAAGTCAGCAGTATCTTTCACATAGTAGCAGTTTCCTATTATGTTTATATTTCTAAATTAATTGAATATAATGGTGAATATGTACACTTACAAATGAAAATTCAATTCACTTTTTATAGATTTTTAGGATATATTATCTCAGAATACTTACATATTTGGGGAAATAAAAGACATAAAGTGATTTGTGCCAGAAATATCAAAGTAATACATGTCAGGAAAATGAAATATGTGTAAATTTTCAAATGAATCTCCAAGGAAAATACATAAAATTATCTTTGATAAAACTTTACATGTAATGTATGCACATAAATTGTTTAAAAATATAATGTATCCTTTTTAGATTATGGTTCAGATAAAATCCTGTTTTCACTTACTGAACTGGTTTAACCTTTACTGAGAATAAAGCAGATTGAGTTTTAAATCCAACCAATTGTAGTTCTCTGAACCGAGAGAAGGCTTGCATAGATGGCCTAGCACAAACAATCAGAGATTGAACTAAGTTGATGACAGGGTGAAGTAAATTATATAAAAGATGTGTTCTTTTTCTTAGCTGTATATTGAGCTACGAGCCTGCAGCCATAGCCCTGTGGCATCCGATCCCATCAGATCTCAGAAGCTAAGCAGGCTGGGGGGCTAATTAGTACTCAGGTGGGAGACTGCCTGGGAACGCCAGGTGCTGTAGGCTTAGGAGAAGGACCTGACAACCCACTCCCAAAAATCAATCCACCATTGAAAACCCTATGAACAGCAGAGAAGCACTGACAATAGTGTTTCCCCTGTTATATATAGGGTCATTATGAGTCAGATACCAACTGCAAGGCACCTAACAACAACAACAACAACAATGTTGAGCTACACTTATAGTACCATATGAAAAACGTAAAGATGTACATATTCAAATGTGAAATTGCCAAGAATTATCATAATTCTCTCCAGGAACTCAATTCTGTAAAATATTAACTTTTTCAGCAATAAGGAAAGAAAGAAAGAAAAGAAAGAAAGAAAGAAAGAAAGAAAGAAAGAAAGAATAAACTATCATATACTTGTTTCAATTATATTGATCCAGTCAAGAAAAATATCAGGAACGTTATAAAGGTTCATTCTGAATTGTGAATAATTTACATAGATATATACAAATGTTGATTAATTATGTTGGAAACTATTGCCCAGTATAATAGTATTATGAAGTGAAGCCTTTGGGGGAGTGATTGGGAAAAAGTGGGTTGAGTGTGCATGTAAAATAAGTTAAATGAGCTCCCTTGCCCCTTTCTTCTATGTAAGGACAGAGTAACAACTCCCTGTCTATGAGGAAAGAGCTTCATCAGACACGAAATCCATTAGTAAATTGTCTTGGACCTCCTAGCCTCCAGAGCTGTAAATAACAAAAAGATATGTTGTTTATAAATTACTCAGTTTAAGATATTTTGTTATAGCATCTCAAATGACCTAAGCTATATATTATATATGTTGTCACATATATACATGTATATGTGTGTATGCACATGTGTGTGTATGTGTATATATATATGTGTGTGTGTGTATATATATATATGTGTGTGTGTGTGTGTGTGTGTGTGTGTGTGTAAATGTATATCTATTCCTACTTTGCCTGTACAGAAAATGAAGAGGTAATCAAATAAATAGGATCTGGATTTAATTTATTTTGCATGATTTTTACAAGTGGTGCTTCGCAAGCTTTCCAAATAATTGGACAATTTAAAGAGGAGGACTATTCAAGTATCTTTTAAAAAGGTTCTCTGAAAAAGTTATTTCAATTAAAATTACTGTACTTATATTTCAAATTTTGTTTATATAAATTAGCATCTTATAGGTACTCTATTTTATTTGGAAATGCTAATTGCAATCCTGAGCCATAACAAAAATGTTTTCAATTTATATAAACTCAGCAATTTCCTTTTTCTCTTTTCTTCTTTCTTTTCTTTCTTTCTTTTCTTTTCTTTTATTTTTTTTCATTTTATTTATTTTTTTTTGTGTGTGTGTGACAAGGCCTCACTACATTGCTCTAGCTGGCCTTGAACTCATATCATCCAGGCTAGCCTTGAACTTATGGTTCTCCTGCCTCAGTCTCCAAAGTGCAATGCTTGGCTAGTAATTTCTTTAGAGGTATAGTTATTGCACATTGTCTTTAATACAGGATTAATAGTGGTTTGTGATACTTCTTCCATGGGCAAGAGGCCACAAACATGGTTTGGATACTTTGTCTTTAAAATATGTATATTTCTTGAGTGAGCTTTAGTTGCCCAAGGTAATGTATACAATTGTAATTCTTCTTTTGCCTAAATATTTTGTGGAATAAAGTCAGAAAGTAAACTTACTGCAGTTAAAGAATTATTTCTGAAGTCCCTTTGCTCAAGAAAATTTACTATAAGCCATGCAAAATAATTAATACTGTGAATAGCTAATAATCTACTGGAACCTTTTACAATCATTTAAAAATTCAAAGATGAAATGGGCAAGACATTACTGCTACCTATATTAAGACATAAATAGTGTAGAGGCTTCTTTTGGAATCAAATTATTCCTTAAAGAAAAGCCAAATAATATGTTTGGGCATCAAGACAAGTATGAATTTGTTGAGCTTCACAAAAAGAGATAATGTCTTTGTAAATTCTTAGAGTAAATTCTAAACTTCTTTCATAAAATGAAATAGTAGTGATAAAGACAAGAGGATAAGAATGCAATAAATATACATGAGATACTCTCCAGGGAGGAAAAGTTTACGTTGGAAAGGTAAGTTAACAAAAGCTATCTAAATATTAAGTGCTTGACCCACCTGCTCCACTTCTGAAAATGTATTCTATTGCTGTACTTTCCATAAACACACAAATATGTAGGATTCCATTGAATCTCTGCTTGTAATGTTTTTTTAAAGATGGAGGCAGCTTAAATACATGAGTAGGGAACTTGTAAAATACAACATAGTACAAGTATGTGAAGCAATAATATATGATCATGAAAATGATAATATAATAATAATAATTTACTAACAACATGAATGATTATTAATGGAGCTCACACTTTGTGTATTAAGTAACTAGCACCACGGAGTCCTAAGGAGTGTGTTCTGGAATCTCACTGGGCTAAAGTCATCTGCCCATCACTTCTGAACTCTGTGAGCCTCAACAATCTCTTCCACAGGTGATCTAACTTTAGTCTTTGGTAGATTAGAGAAAGATTAAATGAGAAGTCTATTCAACATGTACTCCATAAGTATTAGTTATTTTTATTCCTAATATAATCACTTTCCATATTTACATATAACACATAAATTAGGTAGCATCATTATTCCCATTTTCATGTATGAAGAAGAAAATTGAGTATCAGAAGGTTGCATCATTCATAATCGGGAATTTAAGTCACTCATATATTCATCCTTTCAACAATATCTATCAAGAATCTTCTAGTTGCATCCAAAGGCCATGGAGAATGTGGAAGTGAATAGAATCTATACACCTTATTCTCCTGGAGATCATATTTTAGTGGGAATGGTAAGTGATAGGGGAAAAACATGCAATGTCAAGGAGACAAGAGGTAAGTACAATCCACAAAAATGAGGTAAGGCATGCAGATAAAGAGCAATGAGGGATAATACTTCAGAAAAGAAAGGAAACTATGTTGAAAAGGGTGTTTGTTGACAAGTGAGAAGATATCTGTATGAAAAGATGGTATAAATCATCTAGATGGAGAAAAGGTCAGAGCCAAGTGAACACCAATGTAAAGCCCAGCAAGAATGCATGCTCAGCTTGGTGATAATCCAGACATCAAACTAGATCCCCCTGAAGCAAAGTCTCAAGATGCTAGGGTCCTGATTTTGAAAGATATACAAAGCACATCCACATAGTGAAGGAGCTTATTTTAGAAACTATATTGTTTGTTTGTTGTTGTTAGACGCCATAGCGTTGGAACTGACACATTGTGACCCTATGTAAAACAGAAAAAAACACTACCCAACACTGTGCCATGCCTGGCACTATTGTCAGTGTTTCTCTGCTGTTCATAGAGTTTTCAATGGTTGATTGTTTTTTAAGTGGGCTGCCAGGTCCTTCTCTCAAGCCTGTAGCACCACTGTAGCCTAGACAATATAGACAATACCATTTATTTCACAATAAGTTTTGTTTCTTTAATGTCAAAATCTATACCTACACTCATTTATTAATGGCATCAACCATTTCTGGATGGGCAATTCTGATCATGTTACCGCCCTTGAAATCCCTGACTTCCCTGTCTGGCTTTTGTTGCTCTCATCCAGTTGCCTAAGGATCACAGACTTGCTCTCACCACTGCTCCTGGGCTGCTCCAGGTGATGTCTCAGAACATACTTGTACTTCTTTTCAAATCACAGTTGATCTCTGTCATCCACTGTTCTCACAAATGTTACTTATCTCAGGCATTTGACAAGTGCCTTTTAATGTTCTGGACAATCTGTGATTAATTTTCTAGTGTTGATAGAAACATGTCTCCTATCGCTTTGCATTCTCTTCTTTTTATAGAGACATCATATCAGAGTTACTAAGGTCCCAAATGTTAAGTAAAACTGTTCTTTTTGTTTATAAGGAGCACCTGTGTGCTCCTGCTTATGTTATGTGACATGCAGTGTACTGCTGCCCATAGTATGCAATGCCCAACCATACTGTCAAGGTCAGGGATTTATTCAAATGACAGCCAGAATAATATACTCTGGTCTTAGTTCATCCCAGATGGCTATATATGTCTCCTTCTCCAAATGGCTCTGAAGTCCTGCTTGTCCTTTAGCTTCTGGGGTGTCTCTCAAGTTCACTATATTTGCTTCCATATCCCTGAGCCCTTTTAACACAAGCAATTTTTTCCTTTACTCAGCAAGTTCATAAACATTATGAAAATCAGAGAACACCTACAGATTGTGATGATGACTACAGTGTAAGTTTGATTTCTTTGTGATTATCACCATCCGTAAATTTATTTTCCTTTAGTATCACCAACTGTATTTCCCTAAAACTAGGTAAAAATTCCAAAGCATCTTACAGCCTGGGTTGAGAAATAAGATTATGGCCTATTGAGGAATTTAGCAGCTATGGTATTAAAATACTGGAAGACATAGGCTATCTGATCCTCAGTGCATCACAAAGACCACAGAAGGGCTTTCTACACAATGTGTAATATATGTCTACATTCCAGGAGGAGGACATTGTCACCCTATTTCTATCCCTCCTTATAAAGCAACTAGCAAATAATCTGACTATTAAGGTGGAGACAGACTGGGCAGAGGTAATGATGTTTTAGAGGAATTGTTGGCAGGGAGTAATTGTGGCTTTTCTTGCTGAAAAGGAAAAGGCATCGGTCTTACCAGGAGGAGCTCAATTATAAAGTATCCCGTTTTGCTGGAATAAGGCATAAGTGAGTGGGAAGATGGGGTTCCCAAATAGCTCAGTGTCCAGGCAACCAAATATATGAGTTCCCAGGGTGATTTTCAGACAAAGCTTCCTGTTACACTAGCAATCTTGAGTTTCTGTGATAGCTCAGCTGTCTTGTCTGCTATAAATAGTTGGAAAGATTGAATGGAATAATATCAGGCAGACAAGTAGGTCAGAATAATTTTGTTCTGAAATAGAAGTTTTAACTTTTTAGTAATTGTGGATGGCATTAAGAAGCTGATGAAAGCTTTAGATAAAATCCTTGAAAAAGGAATTTAGGCAAATTTACCTACTCTCCTACATTGTGTAAGTTCAGGAGTATAATAATATGGTGGACTATATGTAAACTCTACCATATAAAAACCGCCTGCAGCCATAGCCCTGTGGCATCTGATCCTGTTAGGTCTCGGAAGCTAAGCAGGGTCGAGCCTAGTTAGTACCTGGATGGGAGACCGCCTGGGAACACCAGAAGCTGTAGGCTTGGGAGAAGGACCTGGTAACCCCCTCCCAAAAATCAATCTGCCATTGAAAACCCTATGAACAGCAGAGAAGCACTGACAATAGTGTTTCTCCTGTTGTACAGAGGATTGCTATGAGTCGGATACCGACTCGACCAGCACCTAACAACAACAACATATAAAAACCACATTGTACATCCCCCAAAATAATCTGTTTGAAAATTTATAGAGTCCTATACTCTTCTAGACCTGGGATTTAGCTGAGTTGGTACAGTGCCACTCAGTAGTCTCTGAGGTTCTGAGTTCAATTCCCAGCACCACAAAAATGGGAGAAGGATGTGGAAATCCACTCCTGAGGCAATCCTGAAACAACCAACCATTGAAAACCCTATGAAGGTCACTATGAGTAAGACATGACTCAATGGCACCTAACAACAACATACTCTTCTAGGTTAAGAATCTTTAGTTTATTTAGCTATTTATTCTTCAGTTAAAACAAATCATAATTTTCTCTCATATTAATTTCAAATTATTACAAAGGAAGACCAAACATCTATAAAGGAGATCATGTGCAGTGGGCATAATATTAAATTTGCTCCTGGCAAGGTTTAATTTCAATTTCTTATTGTGTAAGTAGTAACTATTCAAATTTTACAAATCATTCTTGAAATGCAGCTCTTTGTAGCTGTGTTTATTCCATTAATGTCATTTATTTCACAGTGAAAGAAAACGCTAATCTTCCTTTTAAAACTATGATCTTAGAATGACATATCTCAGAGAACACTAAAACAGACATTGAAACAGAAAAGAAATTATTACTAGTATCCTATCCATAATACTGTTCCAGAGTATTTTAGACTTTCATAGACTTTTATTTGAAACCATTAATTTGTAGAAAAGCCTGCAGCCATAGCACTGTGGCATTCAATCCCATCATATCTGAGAAGCTAAGCATAGTCAGGCCTGGTTAGTACTTGGATGGGAGACCTCCTGAGAATACCAGGTGCTGTAAGTTTGGGAGAAGGACCTGGCAACCCACTCCCAAAACTTAATCAACCATTGAAAACCCTATGAATAGCAGAGAATCTCTGACAATAGTTTTTCACCTTTTGTATTTAGGGTCACTATGAGCTATACACTGACTTGACAGCACCTAACAGCAACAATTTGTAGAAAACTGACATTAAGGCAAATGATTCTTTGTATCCAGAGTGCAAATGATCTCCATCACTACACACACACACACACACAATTTGCTAGATGCCATGGCACATGTCTTTAATCCCAGCTACTCAGGAGGCTGAGGCAGGAGGATTATGAATGCGAGGAAAGAGAAACCTGCATTACTTAGTAAGACCCTGTCTCAAAAAAATAAAAATAAAAAATGGGCTGAGTGTGCAGCTCAGTGGTAGAGCACTTGCTTAGCATATACAAGGCCTTTGGTTTTTCAACCCTCTAAGTATAGAAGAAGAAGAAGAAGGAGGATGAGGAAGAGGAGGAGGAGGAGGAGGGAGGCAGGCAGCAGAGGAGGAGGAAAAAGAAACAAGAAAGGAAAAGAAATGCAAATGAATTTTTTCCAGTGAAAACGGAATTGATTATTAACAGTGCATATTAACCAAATTCACATGTTTGTAAATTCATTTTGTTACTGGACACCAGCAGAAGTGCTTCTGAGGGTCCTGTGTCTCATTAATAAATGAGTTTATAGGTGGACCAAGAAGGGACTTTGAGGATACTTATTAAAGCCAGGAAAGAATGGAGTGCTCCTAAGTTCTGGAGCCAGCAGGCTGAGAATACAGGGTAGTATGGGGAGAAGGGAGAAGGAAAAGACAAAGGCAGAGAACACTGTGCTTTCTGACATAGAAATCAGAAAGTGGGCAGGTCCATCAGTAAACATCCATGGAACAGCTTCACTTACACTCCTGAATTAGAGGTCATAAAGCATACAGGCCCAACAAAGAGGCTGCAGGTGGCTCAAAACTTCTATATTGAAGAGAGGACACCTGTAAGCGACTGCTCATTTCTGGGGCTTCTCTGGACATTGCTGAGAACTGTAGACATTGCAAAGAGCTGTGGACACTGCAAACCATAAGCATTGTGGATTTCTGGACACTGCTGAGAACTCTAGCCATTACTTTGAATTAAGGGTGACTGGAGTTTGCGGATTCTATGGACTCTACAGACTGCTGAAAATTGTGGGAGCTGTGAATATATGGGCATTGTGAACTCTGCATTGAGGAGCAAGACTTCTGGAATTTTTTAATTCCCTGTTTCTTTAAGGGGACAGATGTTTCTACTCTCTGTTCTTGTCCTCAGGTGTGTCAAATTTGTTCCTCCCTTCAGCTCAGACTGATTTTCCTAACATGTACAATAGGCTTTTCTGTTTATTGCAGGAGGGATCCAGGGTGAAAGGAGAACCCACCTTCCTAGCCTGGACAGACAGGAAGTTGCCCCAGTTGTCTTCACATGTAAAGTGACTTATTAATTCCAGATCAGACATTTTTAAAGATGCAAGGAGGTATGATCACCTAGCAACATTTCTATTCGCAAAGGCTAGCATCTATCAGGAAGGTAATCAGCATTTTGTCTCAGAGGAAGCTCACATTGACATTCTAATTTCAAAAGATTCCTGGAAGTGCAAATGGCCCCTTTTATTTCCTTTCTTCCTGCCTACTGTCCCCTTTCAACTTCACTATTCCTAATTGCTAATACACGTGTATCCTTAGATCTCTCTTTTGAACCATTTTAATATATTTCTGAGTCCATTTGTTATTATTATGTTGAGTAAGATTTTTGAGAAGTATTGATTTTACATTTCTGTGTTTTAAATTTACCTCTAAAATTTCTTCAATGCGTATTTTAAGTTTTCACCAGAAATAAAGATGAAAAAAACATTTTTAATGCATAGTGAAGGGACAAAACTCCCCTTTTCTGACAGAACTCCAAGATTCTGAGTTGACAGAGACCATCTGATATCCAAATATGGAAAGCAAGCCAGCCCCCATAGGTTGCACATTCCTAAGATGCTAACCTCTCAAACTCCCTCCCACCTCCCAGCAAGGAAGCTTTTCCTGCCAATGGTAAGACAAAGGCTTTGCCACTTCTATATAAGCCCCAGATTCAAATAGCTTACTGAAGCAATATCTACCTTCCTTCTGACACTGCTGCTGGAGGCCTTTTTTCCCTTCCTTTCCACCTTTTTCCCTTTCCCCAATAAACATATTCTTCTATAGGTCACTGCATTCCCACATGTCTGTGTACACTTGACCCAGATTTTCCTATCATTTTGGTGCCAAAGCTAGGTGTCAGTGAGGTTTTGCTTATTGTGTGAATCTCTGACTCTCAGTCCACCTTCTAGATTTCCCTACTGTATGACTTGTTTGCATAAAAAGATCCTCCAATTCAAAGGCTCCTATTTAATGTCATGTGGGCTGGGGTTTAGCTCAGCTGGTAAAGTGGAGCTCTACATTCTCTAATGACCTGAGTTCAATCCCTACCACTGCAAAAACTAGAGAAGAATATGTCACTCCTGAAGTAATCCCCAAACAATTGGCCATTAAAAACTCTGTGAGGGTCACTATCAGTTGGACTCAACTCAATTGGCATCTAACAACAAAAACAATTTAATGTTATGGGTTAGGCATGTAGGAATGAAGATTGAAGTTTTTAGATATTTTTATGTCTTAAAGTAAAATATGAAAAGTTCATTGTCTAAAATTGTAGAATTTAACAAGATCATCATCCTGAGTCTTTTGGATTGAGCCAATTGCAATGTTCATTGCTGTTTTGTTTGTATGTTGGGAAACTTAAGAGCAAAATTCACTTTCTTCCAAATCAGTGAGACAAGATCATTCTAGACACACTTGACTTTGAATATTGCCAAGTGTTGTTATAGACTGAAAAGAGTAAAAGTAAATTCTATATCCAAAGTATATATTTTGTTGAATGAAATATAAATCTATTATAAGATGCTACTTATTTTTATTCCCAGTGCTATCATTAAAATTGCAACATTCTTCTTCAGATAATGAGTATTCTGATAATTTGGTTAAAAATCAAATGAGAAATCAGTTATATTGTCAAATTTCTGTGGAATAACGTTTTCTTTGGGGAAATGGATTATGACAAAGTACAAATTCATTTCTGTTGTTTTCAAAAAATAAAGCAAGCTTCAATTAAATTTTAACACCTCAGGTGTTTTAGATCTCTTCAATAAAAGCATAACTTCAGTTATTGAGGCAGAGGTAGGTCAAAATCCAGATGCTGCATACATTACCTTTGGAATTCAAGGAAGAAAGTTAGGGAAGCTATCTGCATGTGAATTATGTTCTAAAATGAGAGGCATCCTGACAATGATTAATTGCCACACAAAACCGATTTTCACTGGAATGGCAGTTGTATGCAAATATCAGACACCAACGGAAGAGGACCTGGAATGATATTCCACTGTGAAGAAATTTAATTTTCAGGAAGGCAAGGCAGCACACTAAGAGAGACTTGGAGAGAAGTAAGCTAATATATCTTACAGGTATGATTTTATTTTCTTCTTTACAAATTGTCTCTCAGTTCATGTGTTCATAAAAGTGATTTAAATGTTTTTTTCCAATATAAAACATTTTTACTAATCCAGAAAACTTTTCCAGAATAGGTACTAGGAATGACTAAGACATAGTCTTTTCCCCTAGATTACAGACAGTAAGAGTAAACAGGTATGCTAAAGAGAGAAGTGAAAGACTTTGGAATTTAAAACATAATGTGTCCAAGGAATAATAGTTTGTTTTGGAGGATGTGGGACAAACACCAAAATAGTATTATTAGGGTAAGGGCTACTGTTGGGCACACATATAAGCCAGTACTATAGTACTCAATTACGGCAAAAACAAAAACAAAACAAAAAAAAGCTTTATTGTGCAGCCAGCCAACCAGCAAGGAGGGGAGCTACAAATAAGCTCAAGTCCACCTCCCTTAAGTATTTGGTGTGTGGAAGGGTGAGGGGCCATTTATAAGGAAGAGGAGAGGAGAAATTTCTTGTTAATTGGATGATCAGAATTGGAGGTTTTACAATTCTCTTGTGCAGGTGAAAATAGCCATGTTGCCTCACAAATCATCTGTTTCTTTTCAAAAACTGAATCTACTGCATAGGAGACTTTGAGGTATGGCATCTAAAATCACTGATTACGTTGCCAGAATGTTAGGGCAAGGGCCCCCACACTTTCTGCGGTCCTAGTGGACTAGTGTTAGCCACTCGTCCTGATAGATCAATCAAAGAGATTAATAGTAGTTCAGGGCAGAAAATAGAGCATTAACCAATGTTGCCATACAGGGGAAACCAAATAAAAGATCCAGTGATCTAAGATCTGTCTTGAAGAGGTGAAAAGGACTTTAAGGTTTTATAGAAAAGAACAAAGGCAAGGGTTAAGGGTCTGAAAAACACAGCTAGAAGTTTGCATACCAAGCAAAAGAAGTAATCTTTGTCAAGACAAGGTCTGTTCCATCATCTCAGGATCATTGAGAAGGGTCTTGTTGGAGAAAAGAAAGTTGCTATTTCCTGTGGGTTTATATAGGGCTCTTGACACGAGATGCTTGTCCATCAGACCTGTTGTTCTTGTAATTCAGGATGCCTGTAGAAGAGAATGACTCAGAGGAAGGAAAAGTAAATAAAGGCAGAGAAGCAAGATAGATGAGTGGATGGAGTTAGAGAAATAAAATTAGTTCAGTAACTGGGTCCTCCTAAAATACGTCAAATTAGTCATGTGTATTCTTGAAAAAACAGATCCAACTCATCCTTGTGTGGATTCTGAAGGCTGTTCCTGAAAAAAAAATGACTTGAGCACTTTATTATTTAATGCATTTATGTCCACATATATCCAGGTCTTAAAGAATTTCACTGCTCTATATGTACCATCATCATATGATCAAATGCTAGAAAATACAAAAGGAGAATTTTGGACTGGGATCAGAATATGCCACCTCAAAATAAGCCACCTTCACATAGAATTATTTACAGTCTGGTGGCCACTGAAATAACAGACATAAAATAAATCCTCTAGACTCTGCTTTTCTGCTTATAAGCAAGGCAAAAATTTCCTTTTGTGAAGTATCATAAATTTCCATTTGTAAAAGTGTAACTGAAGTTATCAGACGAAGCCACATCTCTATTAAAGATGGTACAGTCTACTTGATCTTGGCTGAGAACCTTGTGATTGTGTAAAGGTAGAAAATTGTATGTTGAAACCAAAATTACATGGTCTAACTTAGGTCCTTTAGTTGCCAATTAAGTTTTTTTTAATTTTTAAAATATTTTTATAAATACTTTCAGGGTACATAATAATAAGTATTTGCTATATGCATTAAACAATTATTAAATCACTTTTGTTTATACATTCATCATGTTACATATTTGACATAACAGTATAAAGAAGAAAAGTAAAAAGTAGAGATTTTAATTAATATATAATGAAAATTGTATGTAATCATTGAGTCTTTTCTATTCCCCCTGTATTTTCATGTATTTATATACATGGATTCCACATATTGAGATTTTCCTCTTCCTTTTTACCTCTCTACATTATTTCCCCTCCCATTCTCAGCTTTCCCAGACTCTACTCCCACCTGCTAATCTGCTTTCCTCTTCTTTCTGATTTGCTTGTATTTTCCATTTTTTGATAGGTATGATTAATAATTTTATATATCTAAATATGTATATTTTCCTTCCTTTAAGTTAGATTGAGATCGCACATATGAATGAGAACATATAGTATGTCTATTTTTTGAGTATGTATTAATTCCCTTAAAATGATGTTCTCTATTTCCATCCATTTTGTTGCAAGTGACATAATTTAATTCTTCTTTATTGCTGTGTAATATTCCATTATTTATACATACCACAAATTTCCAATCCACTCCTTTGTTGATGGGCATATTTGTTGATTTCTTATCCTTGCAAATCTGAAGAGTGCTGCATTAAATATGGAAGTGCAGGTGTCTTGGGTATATTCCCAGGAATGGTATAGCTGGGTTATATGCCAATTATTTTCTACATTTCTATGATAACTCCACATTAATTTCCAAAGTAGCTGAACTAATATAGTCTCCACCAGCAGTGTAAATTTGTTCCTTTTTCTCTGCATGTTTGCCAGCATTTGTTATTGTTTTGCTAATCTTGGTCATTCTTACTGGACTGAAATGGAATCTCAATGTTGTTTTGATATGCATTTCCCTTTGGCTCAATGGCTAGAATGCTGCCCTGTACTTCCTGAGGAACTGGTTCAATCCTCAGCAGTGCAAACATGAGAGAAGGATGTGGCAATCCACTCCCGAAACAGTCCCAAAACAATCAACCATTGAAAACCCTATGAGGGTCACTATTTGGACCTGATTTGATAGCACCTAACAACAACAGAAATGGCTAAAGATATTGAGCATTTTTTTCATGTGTTTATTGGCCATTCATATTTCTTCTGAGAACTGTCTGTTCAGTTCCATTTCCCATTTATTTATTGGGTTATTTGTTATTTTGGTGTGTGATTTCTTAAGTTCTTTGTACATTCCAGAAATTAGTCCTCTGTCAGATGTTCTGGAGGCAAAGATTTTTTCCCATTCTGTGGGCTCTCCTTTTACTTTGTTAATTGTTTCCTTTGCTGTACAGATGCTTTTTATATTATGTAATCCCATCTGTCAATTCTTGATGCACTTTCCTGGGCAATTGGAGTCTTGTTAAAGAAATGTTTGCCAATGTTTATGTGTTGAAGAGTGTTCCATAACTTTTCTTCAAGTAGTTTTAATGTTTGCAGTTTTATGTTGAGGATTCTGATCCATTTTGAGTTGACTCTCATACAGCTTGAGAGGTGCAAGACTTTCTTTCTTTTTCAAATGGGTATCCAATTTTCCCAGAACCATTCATTGAAGAGGCTGTCATTTCTCCAACAAAATTCCTTAGCCCCATTGTCAAACAACAGATGGCTGTAGTTGTGTGAGTATATCTCTGAGTCTTCAATTTTGTTCCTTTGATTTTCATGCCTTTTTAATGACACTATCAAACTATTTTTGCCACTATGGCCCAGTAGTATAGCTTGAAGCCACATATTGGGATACCTCCTGCACTATTTTTGGTGCTTAGGATTGATTTGGACTTTTGTGCTTCTATATGAATTTTAGGATTTTTTTTTTTTTACTATTTCTGCAAAGTATGTCATGAAATACTGAAGGGGTCTGCATTAAATCTGTAAATCACTTTTGATTGTTGTATTTTTAGGTGTAGTCAATACAAGTCTGACTCATAGTGATGCCATGCATATCAGAATGAAACACTGCTCAACACTGTGCCCTGCCTGGCAATTTGCCAGAGCTTCTCTGCTACTCATAGGATTTTCAATGGCTGATTGTTATAGGATTACCTTGGGAGTAGATTGTTCTCCCATTTTGCAGTGCTTAAGATTGAACTCAGGGTTTCAGAGAGCATAGAGTAGCATTCTACCAACCCCGGCCTGGTATTTTTGGTAGAGTAGCCATTTTCACAATATTAATTTTTCCAATGCATGAGCAAGAGATGTCCTTCCTTCTTCTAGTACCTTCTACTATTTCATTGTTTAATGTTTTAAAGTTTTCATTGTAGAGGTATTTAGGGTCTTCAGTTAGATTATTTCCTAAATGTTTAATTTTTTGGTGGGATGTTGTAAAGCCTGCAGCCATACCACTGTGGCATCCGATCCCATTAGATCTCAGAAGCTAAGCAGGGTCAGGCCTGATTAATACTTGAGTGGGAGACTGCCTGGGAACACCAGGTGCTGGAGGCTTGGGAGAAGGACCCTGCAACCCATTCCCCCACCCAAAAAAATTCAGCCATTGAAAATCCTATGAATAACAGAGAAGTACTAACAATAGTGTTTCACCTGTTGTACTCTGACTGGACAGCACCTAACAAAAATAACAATAATTGTGAATTAGATTGTTTTCTATTTCATTTTCTTATTTTTCACTATTGATGTAAAGGAAGGCTACTAATTTTTGACTATTAATTTTACATCCTGCTACATGCGGAAAGATCTCATTAACTCTAAGAATTTTCTAGTGCAATTTTTCATTCTTTAGGTATAGGATCATGTCATCTGTGAATAAGGATAGTTTGTCCTCTTCTTTCCATATCTATATTCCTTTAATTTCTTTCTCTTATCTGATTGCTTGGGCTAGAACTTCAAGCACAACATTGAATAAGAAAGGAGGTATTGACAGAGTCAAGGAAACCCCCATGGAATGGGAAAAAATCTTCGCATTTTATACATCAGACAAAGGTCTAATTACTAGAATTTATAAAGAACTCAAGAAAAAAAACTCCCGCAAAAATAAACAACCCAATACACAATGGGTAAAGGAACTGAGTAGACAGTTCTCAAATGAAGAGGTCCATAAAGCCATGAAACACATGAAAAAGTGCTCAACATCCCTAGCCATTAGGGATATGCAAATCCAAACAACTCTGAGACTTCACCTTAACACCAGTAAGAATGGGAAGATCAATAAAACAAACAATAACAAATGCTGGCGAGATTGTGGGGAAAAGAGAACACTCTTACATTGTTGGTGGAGCTGTAAATTGGTCCAACCACTGTGGAAATCAATATGGAGGTACCTCAAAAAACTAAAAATAGATCTACCATATGACCCAGCTATAACACTATTGGGAATTTACCCAAAGGGAGATGGGTCATCATACCACAGAGACACTTGCATCTCCATGTTCAATGCAGCGCTTTTCACAATAGCAAGGATATGGAATCAACCAAAGTGCCCTTCAACAG
>VMDO01010948.1:0-29187 GCA_007922755.1 Pedetes capensis
AGCTCAAGGCCAGCCTGGACTATATAGCAAGACCCTCTCCCAAAACCACAACAGAGAACCAGCACTTCCTCAAAGCACTAGTTTAAGCCTCATCGACTTGGGTAAGAGGGTGGAAGGGTATCATAAACATCTGGGATCTGAAGCAATCTTTCTAAGGGTCAAACGGAGAGATTCAAATAGACCTCCTATGTGATGTAACTGCATCACCCGCATTCAGACAGGACTTTTACCAAAATGTTGTCCCAAGATAGAATCCTACAAAGTTTGTCATACCCCCGGCTCTCCAGTGTATGACTACATCTTTCTGTGAGTGCCTGAGAGCAATCTGATAGTTACTTTCTTTTCTAAAACATGCTTTAAAGATAAGAAACGTTATGCAATATTTAAATACAAGTTAAAAATCTTTTGCCTGGGAGCAAAAGAAAAATCAAGTGCTTATAAAAAATTCAACCTTTCTAAGAGGAGGAGGTACTTGGAAACGAGTATATTGAAGCATCGGGATAATTAAATCTTTCATGTTGGATTTAATGCTAAGCAAAGACTAAGCTGGAGATGTCCAAAACTTAACACTAAAAAGTGTTAAGGCTGAGGTCACCCAGCTAGAAAAATAAGCTTCAGTCAACCTGGAAAGCAGGGTAGCTCGCCAAAGGGACAACACGTTGAAGATGGACAAAAGGAATAAAGAAAAGATTCAGAAGAATTAAAAGAAGGTGGCATTGTCTTGACTCTAAAACATACTTATGTAAAATGCAGTTGTTTTGGATTGTCACTGCATCAAAATATCCTCACATATTTACTTCCAGTTGTTACTTAATTTATACAAAAATATGATGGGGTCACTCCATGTGCAGCTAACCAGCTGGACTGACAAAGCAATTTCTAATCCACTTTAGATTTCCCTAAAACTAGGCAAACAGAAAATAATAACAATCTAAGTCTTTCAACACATTTCTGTTCAAAGGGAAAGCAATACAATGTATCAAAGTAAAGGGCAGAAGTTATTTGCATCCTTACAGTGTTGCCTTTACATTGTTGTTGTTATTAGGTACCATTGAGTAGGTATCCGAATCATAGCCACCCTGGGTACAACAGGTGAAACACTATTGTCAGTGCTTCTCTGCTGTTCATAGGGTTTTCAATGGCAGATTGATTTTTGGGAGTGGGTTGCCGGGTTTGTCTCCCAAGCCTGCAGCACCTGGTGTTCCCAGGTGGTCTCCCATCCAAGTACTAACCAGGCCTGACTCTGCTTAGCTTCCGAGATCTGACGGGATCAGATGCCACAGGGCTACAGCTGCAGGCTTTACATAGGAACCCCTACACAATGCCCAGTACAGTGGAGCGGGCCTGTTAGCCCAGCAACTTGGGAGGTAGAGGCAGGAGGATTGCAAGTCCCAGGTGAAAGGAAGCCTGCATAACTTGACAAGACCCTGACGCAAAATTGAAAAACTTTTAAAAATGTACTGGGGGTGGCCCAGGCATGGTGGCGCATGCCTGTAATCCCAGCAGCTTGGGAGGCGGAGGCAGGAAGATCGCAAGTAGGAGACCAGTCTGCGTAACTTAGTGAGATCCCGTCTCAAAAAAAAAAGTAAAAAAAAAAAAAAAAAAATGGGCTGAGGGTGCAGCTCAGTGGTCCAGCACTTGCAGAGCATGCAAGCGCGAGGCACTGGGTTCAACCCCCAGTACCAAAAAAAAAAAAAAAAAAAAAAAAATGTACTGGAGGTGCAGCCCAGCGAGAGAGCACTTGCAAAGTTATGTGCAAGGCCCTGGGTTCAACCGCCAAGTACCACTTAATTACTTAATTCATTAAACTCTCCAGCCAAAGTCTGCATTTGTGTGCTATGAGGAGATCCAAGAGGAACACCCCTCCAAAAAGCAGCAAGCATTATGTACCAGGAGTTTTCATACCCAGAGGGCCTAACTAACCCGCCACACTGGTTCTCTGAAGGGTCTTAAGTCAGTCTCCAGCCGCCTTGTGCAGCAAGGCTCCCGTGGTTCACAGGCAAATAGCTGCCTATGCATGTTTTAAAAGCCACATCGTTTGGGAGGTGCCACAGTGTCTGTGCTTGACACCCCACCCCAGCCTTCCCACCCCGAATAATGGCATTCTTCTTCATGACAGGGTACTTTTGCATTCTTCACATCTACTGCATCTATTCAGTTCACAGTTTGGGTGCGAGTAATTAGTCATTAGCTTATTCTAATTCCACTTCATCTTAGCACCTAATCATCCTTAATTGCACAGGACTGAACAGAATGACAGGAGAGAGAAAAGGGGACAGGTGGGAGAAGAAATGAGCACTTCAAATCCACCCTTACATGAAGGCACTCACAAAGCCCTGCTTAAGATGTCACCACCTTTGCATAAAGTAAAGACTGCGACAAAGCCACAGAGGTGGGGCCAACGTCACACTTCACCTCATCAGAAAAAAGGACTCTCGGTCAAATTCTGTTTTCCCTCCTCTTTCAACTGGGGAGAAAGAATGTTTGAAGCACACTTTAACACCTAGCAAGCCATACCCTGCAACCTCTACTACACATGTACAATGTAAAATACTAATCCAAGGGCCTGCAGATGTAGCTCAGTGAGTGCCTGCCTAGTAGCTATGGGGCTCTGGGTTTGAGTCCCAGTACCACAGTAAACAAATGAATTGTTGTTGTTGTTAGGTGCCGGGGAGTCGGTATCTGACTCATAGCAATCCTTATAGGGTTTTCAATGGCTGACTTTCCGGATTGCCTTTGGGAGTGGATTGCCAGGCCCTTCTCCCATTTTTGTGGTGCTGGGAATCGAACTTGGGACCTCAGAGACTGCAGCGCAGCGCTTTACCAACTGAGCTAAATCCCAGCCCTAAACAAATGAATAGATACACTTAAAATGAAAATAAGAGATGTAAGCCATAATATCTCACTTATGATTCACATTTCCAACCCTACTCTACTTTCTTTTTTAAGCTATAACAACCTGATTAAACTTTACAGGCAGCATTTTTTACTAAACCCCAGCCAACAACTCTGTGAGGGGCTTTTCATTCCTCCGACAGAAATAGCCAGGGGGTGGGATACCAATATCACTACGACCAACCGAGCAAACAATTAACCTTAGAGTTGAAAGGAAAAAAATCACAGCAGGTGTTCAGGTGCACAAGAAAGAGTCTAAAAATTCTGTAACTTTACAGCTACATTGCTACTGGCTGCTATTTACTGACCAGGAAGGCAATAGAATTTGAGTGCCAGAAAGTACTATATGACATTAAGACTGAAAAAATAAGAATGCAGCTGCCCATTTTTCTACAAGGCAAAGTGCAATAAGAGAACTCACATTTCACAAACTCAGTGACACATTCACTCCTTCAAACACAAAACAATTCATTATGTCCCAAGCATTTTACCTGAATTCACAAACTATAATTAAATAAAAATAGCTATGACAAAAAATTTAATAAGCCCCAGAGAACATTAACAAAGAATTCCTAATCAGGTTTAGGCTGTGTGGGCCACAGACAGATGCTGTCATCCTTATGATTCTACAGATGGGAAAACCAAAACTAAAGACTCAAGGGACCCAACTTACATAGGTTGCAGGTTCTTAACCTTCAGAACACGAGAGAATCAACTGGTATACTTGATATAAACACAGACTTATTGAATCCTAACCATCCAACCTGCACGCTATGTAGGGGGGTGGGGGTGGAGGGGGTGCTATGTGACAGGGAGGAGGATAATGCTGAAGGTATTTATGTTTGTTTGTTTGTTACAGTACTGGGGGTTGAACCCAGGGCCTCGTGCTTGCATGCTCTATAAGACCTGGACCGCTGAGCTGTGCCCCCAGCCCATTTTTTTACTTTTTGAGACAGGGTCGCGCTAAATTACAGAAGACTGCCTCTGGTCTTGAACTTGCGATCCTCCTGCCTCCACCTCCTGAGCCACTGGGATTACAGGCGTGCACCACTGCACCCGGCTAAGGTATCTGTGTTTTTAAAAGGCACTCCAAGCAATTGTGAAACTATCAGTTCTTGCATACCACTGTTGTTGTTGCTGGGTGCCATCAAGTCCGACTCATAGCGACCCTATGTACAACAGAATGAAATGCTCCCCGATGCTCTGCCATTCCTGGCACTATGTCAGTGCTTCTCTGCTGCTCACAGGATTTTCGATGGCTGACTGGGGAGTGTGCTGACAGGTCCTTCTCCCATTTTTGCTGGGGTTGGGGATGGAACCAGGTGTCATCGAAGAGCAGTGCTCTACCAACTGAACTGAACCCCAGCCCCACTGCACACCACTGGGTTAGTGGAACTGCAGGCTCTCAGCTGCTAGGCTTTATGTGGACCCAGTATGCTTCTTTGACTCATCATTTCATCTCCCAGGTCCACACCGTGGGACAGAGTTAAACTGAAGAACTGGAGCCGAGTTACTCTTTAGGTACTTAGAATGGGCAGTTCTCCTTTGGACTTTCTGCCCAGTTGCTCTAAAGGGTTGGCCTACAGAAGGAACTGGATGACAGAGTGGGGTAAGAACAACTACATCAACCACGTAGGAGACCCAGTCTTGCTACACCAACATCCTTTCTCATAACTTAATACCACAGACTGTAGGGCACTGCCTAGAGAGGCAGTTCGCCCCGGGGCCTATTTAGGCTCCTTGGAGGAATGAGGCTTGTTCCCCAGGCAGTCACCTTTGCCCTACATCCGGGAACTCAGGATCATCGAGCTCTCCAAGATGGCGCTGGCATCTAATCTCTGGCCTCAGTCCCTTCGACACCGATTGGCTCTTTCCAAACCCCTGACCGGCTCCTGTTTGGACCGTTCAGGAACCACCCCTGACTGGCTACTTTTACAAAACCAAATTTGAATATCCCCTCTGATTGGCTGAAACCCGTACGGGGTGACTGCCTCTGATTCGTCCCCGGCTAGCCCCAGAAGAGTATATAAGAGTGGTACACAGAGCAGTCTGGGTCCATTCCATCAATTGGGACAGACAAGGAAACAATAAAGAGCTGTTGGAGCAGAGCACTCTGAGTTGGCATCTTCACTGGGAAGAAAGAAGCAGGGAGCTGCCATGGGCAGAAGCCTGAGCCTGCCTTTCTCAAGGCTCCTCAGAGGAGCCATGGGCATAAGCCTCCTTTCTGGGCGGTGCGGCTCCTGGGTGCCCAGCTCCCTCTCACCAGAAGACTGGTCTTTGGCTGCCAGTTCCCGCTCACAGCCAGAGCAAGCAGCGGCAGGGCAATGACCCACAACAGACAAAGCATACTTTGACACTGACATTCACTACTGCCTTCTGCTCCTATCTCAACCCCCAAATACTAAACATAAACACTCCTGAATTAAGACCAGCAAGAAGGCTCTGGCTATGTGAGGATCTCATCATTTGAGTGATTATTCACTCCTGTGTTCGTTTGACCATTTGGGCAAACATATGTTGCTATGATTTTTTTTCCAAACTCTGGTTTCTGGAGAATGGCAAACACATATGATAAAACATTGCTCGAAGATGAACTGTGGAAAAACTCCAAGGATTTGTATGTTATCTCAATTAACATAAATGACAGTCCTTCTTTTAGGAACATTACCAACAAACTACACACATACACACACGTTTTATAATTTTAAAAACTAAAATAAGTAGAAAAAATGAAGATCAATGGGAGAATCTATAAAGTAGAAAATCAATGAAACCAAAATGCAAGGTTTTTGAGAGGAGTAATGAAATTGATAAACTTCTAACAAGAATTACAGGAAGAGAGAAAGGGAACCCAAATTATCAATATCAGGAATGATATTCTACAGTTATTAAAAGGATACCATTTAGATACTATAGCAACTTTGTACTAATCAGTTTGACAATTTACATAAAATGGATACATTTCTTACAGACTACACTATCAAAGTGCACTCAAGAAGAAACACGTGAATGACTCTATTATACATCTATTAAGGAAATAGACTCTAGTTGAAAACCTTCTGTAGTGTAACTGTTTCCTCAGGGCTGGATGTAACCATCACCATCTTGTGAAGCTATGATGACTTACAGGAGACTGACCAATATCATGACAATGAAGTTGGCTTAACCACCCAGCCATAGTGAGGCTATGAGACCTTGGCCTGTACTATGAACTACCCAGCTGATAGTTGAGCCAGAAGTAGAAAAGGGCCTATCAACAATCCATCATGGAAGGAGAGGGCAAGTCATAACAGCCTTGGAGATGAGACCTTCACAAGATCCTCACAAGATCCTCCTCTCCTGAGAGTTCAATCGCCAGTATTTAAGAGGCAAACAGTGGACTAGGACTCCTGGGCTGGACTCCTTGGTGGTATTTGCCCAGTGGTGTAGACTCCAATGGCTGCTGGGGACTCACCTGTGCTCCTGAAAGCAGTGCTCATCAACTCGGTGGTTCACCAAGCTGGATTTCATGGAATCCTTTCTCTAGTCTGTCTGTGCCTCTCCATTCGAATAGTGAATAGACATTTCTTTTACATCCCCTCAGGAAAGACACACAACACCTTCCCACGTCACAGCTGATATGGAGGACAGTAAGGTTATCTGAAGGCCCAGATAACTTTACTGGCAAATTCAACTAAATGTTGTTGTTAGGTGTCCGACTCATAGCAACCCTACGTACAACAGGAGAAATACTATTGTCAGTGTTTCTCCACTATTCATAGTGTTTTCAATGGCAGACTTTTTTTTGTGGGGAGGGGTGGGTTGCCGGGTCCTTCTCCCAAACCTACAGCACCTGGTGCTCCTAGGCGGTCTCCCATCCAAGTACTAACCAGGCCCGACCCTGCTTAGTTTCTGAAATCTGATGGGATCAGATGCCACAGTGGTATGGCGGCAGGCAACTAAACATTAAGGAAGAATTAATACCAGCTCTACTTTTAAAAATTGAAGAGGAAGGCACCGGGCACGGTGGCGCATGCCTGTAATCCCAGCAGCTCGGGAGACGGAGACAGGAGGAATGCAAGTTCGACACCAGAGGCAGTCTGCGTAACTTAATGAGACCGTGTCTCAAAAAAGTAAAAAAAAAAAAAAATGGGCTGGGGGCACAGCTCAGTGATCCAGCACTTGCAGAGCATGCAGGCACGAGGCCCTGGGTGCAATTCCCAGTACCAAAAAAAAAAAAAAAAAAAAAAAAAAAAAAAAAAAAAAAAAAAAAAAAAAAAAGAAAAAGAAAAATTGTTCAAAAAATTTTAACACAGAGAATCTAATAATATGTAAAAGGGATAACACACCATGACCAGATGAGGTTCATCCTAGGAATGAAAGACTGGCCTACAGAGTTGCCATTTTAACAATCTAAATACGAAGAGATGGAGAGGGAGAGAGGCAGGAGTCACACAGATATGTTATGCTTCGGATCTAAACTGCCCCTCAAACGTCATGTTGTTTGGTCCCCAGCTGGTGGCGCTGTCCTTGAAGACTGTGGAACTTTGGCAGGTGGGCCCTTGGTGGAAGTAGCTCCCTGGGGGCCGGCCTGTGGAAGTTTTTACTCTGGACCCGCTGCCCTGGCCTTTCTCTCAGTTCCTGGTCCACCATGTTATGAGGCTGTCTGCACAGGCCCTGCCGCCATTTTGGACTGATCTTTGAAATGTGTTTTTTGTTGCTGTTAGGTGCCATCGAGTGGAATCCGACTCATAGCAACGCTATGTGCTTCTCTGCTATTCATAGGGGTTTCAAAGGCTGATTGTTTTGGGAGTGGGCTGCCAGGACCTTCTCCCATTTTTGCGGTGCTGGGGCTTGAACCTAGGGCCTCAGACATCACAGAGTAGCACCTTACCAACCGAATGTGAGCTTCCAATAAATCTCTTTCCCTGTGTTTGAGTTGGTTTTTCTGCTACCGCAACAACAGTTGACTAATACTCTAATAATTATATGATAACCTCAGTAGAAAGAGAAAACAGATTTGACAAAATCGAATAGTAATTCCTAACAAATATTCTTAAACTAGGAACATAAGGGAACTTCCTCAACAAGGTAACAGACACATATAAAAAACCTATAGCTAGCATCACCTTTTTTCCTTTTGTGTTACTTAGGGGTTGAACCCAGGGGCTCACATATACTTCGCAAATGCTCTACCACTGGGCTGTACTCCCAACCCAGTTTTTATTTTTAGTCAAGGTCTCAGTAAGCTATGCAGGCTGCCTCTGACCTCCAACTCAATCCTCCTGCCTCCGCCTCCTGAGTCGCTGGGATTACAGGCGTGTGACAGCATACCCAGCTCTCACAGCACATTTAATGGTGGAAGGATGAAATGTTTTCACTCAAAGATTAGGAGTTAGACAAGAATGTCTGGTATTTCTGGTTTTCTTCAGCAGTCCTGGGGATGTTAGCTAGTGTAATCGTCAAGGTCTGAGATTTGGTTTCCCCCTACTTATCAGCCAATACATTAGCCTGATATTGTTTCATGGATGCTGGCAGAGATGAGGAGGCTCCTAGTTCAGACACATACTGACTGGCACAACAAAGGGCACAGACACCATGTGGACACAGATTCCTTTTGCTCTTTGAAAGACACTGTTAAGAGAAAAGTCAAGCACAGACTGGGAGAACATAATGTGTACATCACATATCTTATAAATAATTTGTATCTAGAAAAAAAAATTTTTGTGTGTGGTACTAGGGGTTGAACCCAGGGTCTTACGCCTGCATACTGTGCAAGTACTGGATCACTGAACTGCACCACCAGACCCCCCCTCTTTTTTTTTTTTTTGGCTTTTTGAGACAGGGTCTTGCTAAATTACACAGACTGCCTCTGGTCTCGAACTTGCAATCCTCCTGCCTCCGCCTCCTGAGCCGCTGGGATTACAGGTGTGCGCCCCCACACCCAGCTCTCTAGAATATTTTTAAAAATAAACTCTCAAAACTCAACAAGAAAACAGTTCAATTTAAAAAGTAATGAACTATTTGAACTGATACTTTGCCAAAGAAGACTTATGGTGGTAAATAAACAAATAAGAAAATGTCCGACATACTTCCTCATTACCAAAATGCAAATTAAAGCCACAAGAACCAGTACTACACACCTACTCTTATTGTTGGTAGGAGCCGTTGATCAGGTCTGACTCATAGCAACCCATCTCCTAGAATGGTGAAAATTAAAAGATCAACCATACCAGTACTGGGGAGGATGTGGTGGGAACAGAACTCTCATGCACTGCTGGTGCTAATGTAAAATGGTAAAACTCACTTTGGGAAAGTGATATGCCTACCATAGAATTCTGCCATTCCACTCCTAGGCATTTACTCATGGGAAATGAAACCATGTGTCCAGTCAAAGACCTGTACATAAATATTCATAGCAGCTTTGTCACAGTCAAAACTAGAAACAACCCAAACGTCCCTCACAGGGTGAACAGATAAACTATGACAACGCCATGCAATGGAATACCACTCAGCAATAAAAAAGCATGAAATATTGAGACCTGCAACAAAATAAATCAATCTCAAAATAAACTGAACTAAACAAGGCAACCAGAACAGACTGCATGCTATATAAGTCCATCCCTACAAAATTTTATTGTTGTTGTTGTTAGATGCCGTCGAGTCGGTATCCGACTCACAGCGACCCTCATAGGGTTTTCAATGGCTGACTGTTTCGGGATTGCCTTGGGAGTGGATTGCCAGGTTCTTCTCCCATTTTTGTGGTGCTGGGAATTGAACTCTGGACCTCAGAGACTCCAGTGCAGCGCTCTACCAACTGAGCTAAACCCCAGCCCTATAAAATTTTAGAAAATCCAAATTCCTCCATAGCAACAGAAAAAGCTTTTGGTTGTTGTTAGGCACCGTTGAATCAGGTCCAACTCATAGTGACCCTATGTACAACAGAACAAAACACTCCCAGACACTGTGCCAGGCACATAATCTGTTTTTATTTCTAAAGAAGCCTGTATGTGGGGAAAAGGGGTGGGAGACAGTGTTTCTAAACTGTACCACAAAAACTGTACCACATATTCAGAGGGCTGAATATGTTCAGTATCCTGATTGTGGTAAATTTCATGGGTATACACATGCCAACTGCATTTACTTATAGTTTATCACTATAGTACAAGAAAGATCTTACATAGCACTGTATAATTGCTCTGAAATGTTAGTGCGCATATTTGTTGTACAAAATCTCTAAGGGATAGTACGCTCACATTTACAGAGCTGGCAGACATCAGAGCTAATTAGTTCTTTTCAGTTATGTGTTTTCCTTCTCAAAACAAATTCCCGACCCCTGCCCACATACCACCCCTGGGGCATCTCTTACTCTGAAAATTCCACTTTTCCCTTATCTTGTTTTTGTGCTTTTGTCTCAAGAAATTTGCAATAGTGAAACCAAAAATAGAAGGTGCTTCCTGATTTCAGACACGTCATGACCTTGTAGTGAGAGGTTTCTGTTGCTCACACTCACCTGAGCTGGCTTGCTGCAGGTGACGCCATGAATCTCCAGGTAGCTGAAGGTCAACTCGAGCTGTAATTGAGGGGAAAGGGGAAAACAGAGGCCTGTAATGTGGGTTTGAAAACATATAATTCAAGGCTTTAAAAAAATGCTATCATTAGAACCAGCCCACAGGTAAACAAGATTTGGAGCATCTTCTGAAGGTAGGCTAATTAATACTTCCATCCAACAAGATCGGGCGATGATTTGTCATATCTCAGGCAAAGTATTATTCACCTTACTGAAGGGCTGAAAAGAAGTTGTAGGCCTGATTTTTTAAATTTCATCCAGGGAAAAATCTAATGGGAATGTTTTGTACTCCTACTCTACTATTTATTCATTGACAAATGCACATATGAAACGAACCATCTAAATATACCTTTTGCCCTTTTCATGTCAAGATATAAGACTTCAGAAAGTCTCGTAAGGATAAAGTTGCTGTTGTTTGTCCCTTTCTTTCTAAATCCTTCCCATTTTGTGTTACATTCTAGCCACTTAATGGAGTCATCCTTTCTCCCAATCTTCCACAAAAACTCCTATTTGGAATGGATTTAGTAAAACACCATATCTAGGAATTTTAAGCTATGTGTAACTGACAATTACATGTGCATAGTTAAACTCTTCTTTCTCTGCATGTGCATACATCGTGGTTTATTTTCTTACCCTTTTTATTTTTGATCTTGACCTTTTATAGCACTGGGGATCAAACCCCGACCTTGTGCACATTAGGCAAGCACTCTATCACTGAGCTACACCCTCTGCCCTCCTTCTGATCTGATTAAGTGTCCTTTCCTCTCTTCTCCTGCAATTAGCGCTTCTTTTGCTTCAACATATCCTCCAGTCTCTCATGTGTCACCTATCTTTCCTGGTCACTTGTCACCCATCTTTCTCCCAGTTTTGCAGTCTTTCATTTTGCTACACCAGTAAGACAATACACAGGACTGGAAAATGGGAGACTCAGTTGGAACATTTTCCCTCTCACACGAAACCTAGAAATGTGCAGGTGCCCGTTGGTATCTCTGGGGGATTCCAGGAACCTCCAAGGATACCAAAATTTGCAGAGGTTCAAGTCCCTTACACAAGTGCACAGTATTTGCATATACATACACACATGCACACACATACATCCTCCTGTATACTTTAAACCATCTCTAGGTTACTTATGATGCCTAATACAATGTACATGCAATGGAAATAGCTCTTATATTGTATTGTTTAGAGATAATGACAGGAATAAAGTACATAGAGAGACTGGTTTGGGGATGTTTTTTTTTTTCCTTCAAATATTTTTGATCTGTGTTAGCTGAATCCACAGGTCCAAAACCCACAGACACAGAAAGCCTGGTGCTATGGTAAAAGAATCATCCAGAACCAAAACTGTAAGGAGCTTAATTATGCCCCCTGTGGCTTGTTATACCATGATACACTGGTAGGATCAATCTTAGTTAGAAACATCCCAAACCTCCAGTTACACACCTAAAAGTATAATGATGGCTGGAAGGAGAAAGAAAATCCATTCCTTCATTATTCACTTCGTCAGCTAACAGGCATTTGTGGAAAGCCTACTAAGTGCCAGTATTGGAAACAGAAAGAGAAACGAGACATGTATTTTTCCTCCAAGAGTTAAATGTAGCCTTGAAGGCACACATTTTAAAACATTCAATTAGAGCAGCTTTCCTACCTATTATTACCAAGATCTATACCTAGTTTAGTTTTGAAAAGTCATTTAAAGTGGGGAATTATTTTCTAAAAAGTAGACATTGTTATTGTTATTAGGTGCCATCGAGTCGGTATCCAACTCATAGCGACCCTACATAAAACAAAGGGAACACTATTGTCAGGGCTTCTCTGCTGTTCATAGGGTTTTCAATGGCGGATTGTTTTTTGGGAGTGGGCTGCCAGGTCCTTCTCCTAAGCCTACAGCACCTGGTGTTCCCAGGCGGTCTCCCATCCAAGTACAAACCAGGCCCGACCCTGCTTAGCTTCTGAGATCTGATGGGATCGGATGCCACAGGGCTACGGCTGCAGGCCACAAGTATACGTACCTATTATCATTATTTCAATTTAAACCTTATACATGTGTTTTTATTTGCTCTCTTTTTTGCTCTTGGAGTTCAGCCTTCTGGTGGCCTTGTTCTATGAGCCACACCCACAAAGCCAGGCTTCTGACTTCCAATTCAAGCCCCTTTAGAAATGGACAACTTGAAGACACTTGCAAAGCAATGCAAGGGCAGGCACTTTCTAGCCATTTTCTAGCTTCTCCTTCCCTCTTCAAACTTTAACAACTGTCTGATCCCTAAGACGACAATTATTTTAAATAATTCACCTTTATCAGCATGCAGTATTTTATAGAGACACTCTGCTTGTCTGCTCATATTTCACTGTGTGAAACAACTGGCATGAAAACATTTGCTGCTTTAAATGTATGGAACTGGAGAGTATTTATGATCTTAAGTGAAGAAACAAAGGCTCTAAAAGAGAAATATCTTACGTTCTCACTCATATGTGGGAACTGAATCTTACATGTTGTTTTTAGGTGCCGTCGAGTCATATCCGACTCGTAGTGACCCTCATAGGGTTTTCAATGGCAGACTGTTTCGGGATTGCCTTGGGAGTGGGTTGCCAAGCCCTTCTCCCATTTTTGCAGTGCTGGGAATCAAACTCGGGACCTCAGAGACTGCAGAGCAGCGCTCTACCAACTGAGCTAAATCCCAGCCTGCGGAATCTTACACAAAGGAAGAAAAAGCCTATACACAAGTAGATATATGAAAATGCACAACTAAACTTAGGAAAGAAGGGAAAATATAAAGGATAGAAAGAAGCAGGGAGGGGTCTAGCAAAGGGAAGCACAGGTTATGGAAGGGGAGAAGGGGAGGGGAAACAATGTAAAGGGATAAGGGATAGAGGATAATCTCAATGTAAATGATGCAACTTCATGAGTACAAAGGAAAAATAGGGGAACACAACCCGTATGCGCATACAAGCTTTACTACATATTAGTCAAAAGGTTACATAAACTTTGTAAGTTGATCAAAGTGTAACCATCAGTGATATAATAGTTGCATAATGGAAAAAGCAAATGCTGTATTACTGTGTACCCCACCAATGTTCACCAATAAAGGGAAAAAACTTCTTGGAAAAGAAAAGAAAAGAAAAGAAAACATTTGCTGCTTTAACCGCTGTGAACCACTGAGTCTCAGAGGGCATCTCGCTCCACAGGCGGGAGTTGGTGCCAACAACTGAACAGCCGTGAATGCGTGCAGCCGGCATCGCTGAGCAACATCCCAGACGAGAACGGATGCCTTCATCAACTTGGCTGGGTGAGGTTAGCTGGGGGTCAACAGAGACGCCTATGCTGTCCTCAAAGGCTCTCACTGGGGGAACAAAGTGCTGGGGACCCAGAAAAGACTGGCGACCTTTCAGCGAGCCCCGGAAGAAGGACTTGAAGACTAACTTCAAGTCCAATCAGCAAAGAAGAGGTGGAGAAGGGAGGAAGAGATGGAGGGAGGGAGGGAGGAAGGGAAGGAAGGAAGGATTAAATTTACTAAAACAGCTTTCAATAAATGTTAGTTATAGGCCTGGTGTGGTGGCCCACAACTGCAATCCCAGATGATCAGAAGGCAGAGGCAGGAGGACCGCAAGTTTGAGGCCAGAGGCAGCTTGCGTAACTTAGCAAGACTCTGACTCAAAATAAAAAGTAAAAAATGGTATAAGGGCGTGGCTCAGTGCTTACAAAAGGCATCCATGAGGCCCTAGGTTCAACTCCTCAGTACTGCAAATAAATAAAAAAGAAAGAAAGAAAGAAAGAAAGAAAGTTATCACCATCTTTTTAAGAAAATTAATCTCAATTTTCTGTTATCATTTAGCCCCTATCCTATAAAAACAATCAACTCCTTTTTATTATTATAAATAAAATTAGTCATTATTACACCTAATTTAGGAGCTACCAGCTCAAACTCGAATTGGAACCAAGTAATGAAGGACACCTTATGAAAACTGCTCACTAGATCTTTAAAGAACACAGTGTCACCAGGTTCTTCTCCATAAGCAACACGAGAGTCTGCAGAAGGGCTGAGGCATCCACAACATTGTACCATGCTCAGGAAGGTTACTTCCCAACTGTCAAAGCTGGAGAAAAATCTGCCCTTACTGGACTGAAGCAGACCTGAAATAGTGGAAACCAAGCCCCGGCTGAGGGAGAAAAACTGCTAGGACACAGAGCCTGGGGAACAAAAAGTGCACAATACTCTGCCAGTTTTCTTAGGATGCCTTTACACAAAGAAAACAAAAGAGAAAAGATGAGGAGAGAGGAAGGGAAGGGAGAGGAGGGGCGAGGAGAAGATGTCCATTATAACAACCTCTGAGGGATTTCTGGGGAGAAAAGAAAGAAACCAACAGGTGCACTGGTGCACGCCTGTAATCCCAGCAGCTCAGGAGGCAGAGGCTGGAGGATTGCAAGTTTGAGACCAGAGGCAGTCTGCGTAACTTAGCAAGACCCTGTCTCAAAAAAGTTAAAAAAAAAAAATGGGCTGGGGGCACAGCTCAGTGGTCCAGCACTTGCAGAGCATACAGGGACCAGGCCCTGGGTTCAACCCCCAGTACTGCAAAATAAAAAAAATAAAAAAGAAAAAAAAAGAAAAAAAAAAAAAGAAAAAGAAAAGAAACAGAGAGTCTACTAAGAGAATTCTGGACACATTTGCCTAAATCATAAGTCTCCATAATTGAGGTGTGGTTGCATTCTGCATTGGAGTACCTGTGAGTGTTGGGGGGGATGTGTGCACATGTGCATAAGATCGTGTGTACAAGTGTGTTGAGCCAGTGTGTGTGCAACTGTTAAGCCATTGAGTGTACGTGCACGTGTGTTGAGCCTTGCATAAGCAAGTGCTTGAGTCTCTGAGTGCATGCAAGTGTGTCAAGCCTATATGTGCAAGTGCCGGAGTCCTTGAGTGCATGCAAGTGTGTGTTGAGCCTATGTGTGTGCAAGTGCAGGAGTCCGTGAGTGCATGCGAGTGTGCTGAGCCTGTGTGCATGCGTGTGCGTTCTCGCACCCCCGTGTTGGAAGGAGGAACCTCACCACCGCTTACCTTTGTGGGGATCCGTGCCGTCAGGAGGAAAGCTCGGCATGATGTAAGCACCTGTAAGACAGAAGCAGCAGTGTCAGTACCAAAATGGGTTGGGCTGGCGGGTGGAGGGTCTTTGGTGTTACCCAAAGGACTTTAATGATACTGAAGTCTCAAAACTTTGGCATCACCACTGCGGCACAAGTCATAATATGGTATCACGACACAGCTTGGCTCCTATCATAGAAGAATACGTGACCCAGGACAGCTTCTGGGCACCACAGAATCAGTTTTACTCTGTGAGTCCCTGTGTTGTTGTTGTTGTTAGGTGCCGTGGAGTCAGTATCCAACTCATAGTGACCCTCACAGGGTTTTCAATGGCTGTTTCAGGATTGCCTTGGGAGTGGATTACCAGGTCCTTCTCCCATTTGTGCAGTGCTGGGAACTGAACTCGGGACCTCAGGGACCTCAGAGACTGCAGCTGTAGCAAGGTCCATATCAAGCGAATCACCCATGACATCTCAGGATGAGAAGACCAACAGATTACTTCAGCTGAGTAAGCAAGACAGGATCCTGGGATATCAAAATACAGTATGGTCATGGACCTCACCACATCAACAGCTAACTTAATGGAAAAGCCAAGTACTCATTTGTATTCCCCAATTACAGCTACCACCTATATTTGCCCTCCTGCTTTCTATGCTCAGTGTTACTGATGATATTTACATAATGCACAGGCCACAAAACTCGACTTCCAAGAGATCCTCCCAACTTCCCTTCTCAGCTGTGTCTTTTTCAGTCATAGAATATTTATGGGCATTTCTTTTTTTATACTCAGCTAATAGCATCTAAGCACTCAGGGGGTTCCATGTGCCTGTATCTTCTCTTACCTTATTACCTTGGGTGGATAATTGGGAGTTAAGACATTTAGGAGGGTTCCCACATCTACAGCCCCAACGTGTCTGCCAGCGTATGGTATGTGGGTTTGTGGCGTGGTTTGGGTATAAAATGCCTCCCCAAAGGCTCATGTGTTGAATGCCTGGTCCTCAGTCAGCAGATCCAATCACTGATAAGTGATTAGAGTCTGAGGACTATGACCTAATCAAAGAATTCAGTACTTGATGGTTTCATAATATGGTGGCATTGGTGGGAAGTGAGACCTAAATGGAGGAAGTACGTTAGTAAGGGCGTGCCCTGGAAAGATATACCTTACTGTTGGCCCCTTCCTGTCTCTGTCTCTCTCCTCCTCTCGCCTTCCTGGCAACCATGAGGTGAACGGCTCTGTTCCTCTACACTCTCTCTGCCATGATGCTCTGCCTCACCCCCAGTTTACAGCAATGGGACCAAGCAACCATGAACTGAAACCTCTGAGATCGTGACCCAAATCAATCACTCCTCCTTCTAAGTTGCTTTTCTCAGGTACTTTGTTCACACAACAGAAAAGGTGACTAACATAACGGGCAAACACTTGAATATCCTGGCATATTTAATCCTCAACACAACCACCATTTCTAATATCATTATTACCCCAAGTAAACTGAGCCTCAGTAATGAAACTCACTCAAGATCATACAATTAGGGCAGAAAGAGGCTCGCGCTCAGCTCTGTTAACTCAAAACCTATGTTATTAACCAATAGGCTGGATTTACACATTACTACCCAACCCGGATTCCTTGTGCTCTACCCTTCTACAGAGCAGCTAACATCCCAGTGCAGTCCAGGCCTGGAAGAGACCCACAAAGCCCCCCCAGCTCAAAGGGTACCTTCCTCAACATTCCAACAGGTTTTGGTTTTTTTCCAAGTATTGGGTAGATGAACCCAGGGCCCCATGCATGCAAGGCAAATGCTCTACCAGGGAGCTGCACGCCCAGGCCCTTCTTTATTTTTCTACTTTGAGACAGGGTCTCACTAAGTTGGGCTGTGGGTCCCTGGCCTCGTACTTGTGATCCTTCTGCCTGAGTCTTCTAAGTTCCTAGGATGACAGGGGTGCACCACAATGCCTGGCCCAACACTTAATTTTTAAATTCTCTTTTCAAATACAAGTGTGCCGCAGAGAGCTGAACTCTTTCGTCATCCATCCTCGTCAATCTTTGGCTAAGACTGCAGTGCTCAGGAAATTAAGAGTCCAAAGGCCTTCTGGGAAAGGGCAAGAGGAGTTTTAATGCATGAGCCACAGGGTTGGGTGAGCAGCACCTGACAAAAGAGGCACGATGGTAACAAAGAGGAATTTAGAAAGGAAGATAAAAGTATCACAGAAACAGGCTTGGGCCACACTGCCATTTGCTTAGGTCCAGGGAGCACCGTTACCATGATTTCACAATAAGCCAGCTGAAAGGATGAAAGAGGTGCCTTGCTAGACCTAACCTCATGCTACTTCAGGCCAGCCCCAAGAGTGACCCTTCTTTCAAACACTGCTACTTTCCCAGGGGAACACAAAGTACCAGAAGAAAATAATGCTGACAGCCATGATCCCATGCACAGCTATGGCAAACCACACTCTCAGATTCTCACCATTCCACTCTATTTACAAAGCACACGCGCCTCCCTTCCAGGCCTAACTGATCAATCCCCGATCTTTCCAAGAACCTCAAGTCCACACAACCTCTGCCTGGAAGTCAAATAATTGCCAAATCCTAAAACTCACATGCCAAAACGTCCCATTAGCACCTGATCAAAAACCTAAAAGCCACCAGGCGCACCGGCTCACACCTGTGATCCCAGAAACTCGGGAGGCGGAGGCAGGAGGATCTCGAGTTCCCAGTCAGTCTGGGCCTCACGAGACCTTGTCTCAGTCTCGCGAGATCGCGTCTGAAAGTAAGGGAGGAGCCTGGCATGGTGGCTGGCGCACGTGTGTTTTACCAGCGGCTGGGCAGGCAGCTGCAGGAAGATGGCGTGTTTGTAACCAGAGGCAGCACGCGTAACTTAGCGAGACCCTGTCACACAAAGTAAAAAAATGGGCTTGGGGTGCAGTTCAGTGGTCTAGCACTTGCAAAGTAGGAGTGAAGTCCTGGGTTCAACCCCCGGTACCAGAAAAAAAGAAAAAGAAGAAAAAGAAAAAACTAAAACCCCAAGTTTATAATCTGACAGCAGGTCCAGAGAAAGCCCATCTCATAGCCAGCTTCTGACAGAGCCTGGATGACAAGCTGCAGCTCCTCGCTCCCAGTCCTTTCCATTCCCTTCACCCTCCTCTCACGTGAGCAATGAGGTGCAAGGCTGAGAGCCCCAGATGGGCACTTACAGGCTCTTCAGTATCTGGAAAAACAGACTTAGCTCTGCAAACACTCTTTCAATGGAGAACTGAACCCACCACATCCAGGACCATTTTACAGGCCAGTTCCTGTTGTGCACACTGTTTTCATCTATTGGCGTGTGTTGCCTTGTGCCTGGGGCATCCGATGGGGGAAACGCTGTCATTATGCCAGTTTTAAGATGAAGAAGCGAGGGCCATAGAGATCATGTTACTTGTATAGGTCAAGGTTACTTGTACAAAGGGCCTGGCAATCCACTCCCAAGGCAATCCCGAAGCACTCAGCCATTGAAAACCCTATGAGGGTCGCTATGAGTCAGATACTGACTCCACGGCACCTAACAACAACAGGTCACTCAGCAAGCATGTGGCAGCGCGGGAATTCTAACCTGGATGGTCTGCTACCGGCAATGACCGCTCCCAATTACTACTCTGGCTCTCCAATCGCTCCTTTCCAAGAGCCATAATCTGCACACATGGGAACATGGATGGGTCAATGAACTTCAAAGCCCAAATGAACCAAGTAGGCGCAAGGAGCATCAGTAGGATGAGAGATGTTTGGGGATAAGGAAAGGGATCAGTCCCTGTTGGTGCGTCAGTCTCTCTGCCTGCCTCTGTCTGTGTCTGTCTTGTCCGTCCGTCTGTCTGTCTGTCTCTCTCTCTCTCTCTTTCTCTCTCTCTCTCTGATCATCTGTTGGTTTCTGTCACTGTCTCTGTGTCTTTGTTTTGAATCTGCCCACTTTAGTCTCTATGTGTACCTCTGAGTCTGTGTCTCCCTTCAAGGGCTCCCCGACCCTTCCATAGGTCCCCTGTTCTCTGTTGTTGCTTTTTCTAATCCCCATCTTCCTCAGCCTCTTTTCCTTCCTCAGGTACTCTCCCCAGCCCTTTCTCTATGGGAATCACCCCGAAGCTTGGATGTTATTTGTTGTTGTTGTTAGGTGTCGTTGAGTCGTGTCCGACTCATAACAACCCTCATAGGGTTTTCAATGGCAGATTGTTTCGGGATTGCGTCGGGAGCGGGTTGCCATGTCCTTCTCCCATTTTTGCGGTGCTGGGAATTGAACTCAGGACCTCAGAGATTGCAGAGCAGCGCTATACCAACTGAGCTAAATCCCAGCCCCCTGGATGTTATTTATACCTTGTAAAAACCAAGTGGGAGAAGGATGTGGCAGTCCACTCCTGAAACAATCAGCCACTGAAAACCCTATGAGGGTCACTATGAGTCAGACCCAGCTTCACAGCAACTAATAACAACAACAAAATAATAAACACAAAAGAAATGCTTTATTCTGGAAGAGTATTTCATCTCGAACACAGTCACAGAGAAACGTGAACAAAACATTAACTAGAAATGACGAGACCCCTTTTGACATCATTATACAATGAGCACATGGGTGATGAAGCGATGACAAGGTCCCTCGTGTGAATCTAATTAATAAATCTTAAACACTCATCCCAGAACCTGTACCCAAACAACTGAAATAGGGCGGCAATCCCCCGTGTAAGGCACAGCTGGTCTTTCTACCATTTGACAGTGGTTACACTTTAAGGGGGGCTGGGGTTTAGCTCAGTGGGTAGAGCGCTGCGCTGCAGTCTCTGAGGCCCCGAGTTCAATTCCCAGCACCGCAAAAAATGGGAGAAGGGCCTGGCAATCCACTCCCAAGGCAATCCCGAAGCACTCAGCCATTAAAAACCCTATAAGAGTCACTATGAGTCGGATACCGACTCCACAGCACCTAACAACAACAACAACAACAACACTTTAAGGAATAACACTTCCCTCAACCACCCAGGGAGACCTGTCTGTCCTCTCCTGGCCTGCCCTCTCCACAAGTGTCACCACAGGGGGCAGCTTCCAGAGGCCACTGACAGGGTTTTAACCAGGATCCAGACATTTAAACCAAAAAGAGAGGTGGGACAAACCCAGAACAGTCATACAGATTCTCCTTTGAGTAAAGACCAATTTCTTAACCCTATGCAGATATATGCCTGCAGCAGTAGCCCTATGGCATCCTATCCTGTCAGATCTCAGAAGCTAAGCAGGGTTGGTCCTGGTTAGTCCTTGGATGGGAGACCGCCTGGGAACACCAGGTGCTGTAGGCTTGGGAGATGGACCCGGCAACCCACTCCCAAAAATCAATCCACCATTGAAAACCTTATGAACAGCAGAGAAGCACTGACAATAGTGTTTCCCCTGTTGTACACAGGCTCGCTTTGAGTCGGATACCGACTCAACATCACCTAACAACAAAAACAAGCAGATATATGAAGTTCTAATGATCATTTCTGCCTTCACCCTGGCAAAAATAGGGCTCTCCATCTGCGGCCCTATGTGCCAACTCCCTGTCTTTAAAAATATTTTAAAGACACACTGTTTAAGTACACATTGTCCCTCCGAAGTTGGACGCATGCCAAAATAATTTGTTTGAAAAGAAACATCTGTGAGGGAGCTGGGGCTTTGAAAGACAGATAAGCCACAAAAGCTTGGTGCTGGCTAGTCCTCCTTTCTGGTGGCCAACTGGAGTCCCCCGAGGCTCATGGGAGTTCTTAGAAAATTTGTAACAGGATGGGAGTGAAATAATGGAAATCTTCCAGAGTCAACCTACCCTTTCCCAGGACTGCCCACTGGTGAGCACAACAGTGTAGCAACACTTGAAAGCAAGATTGAAAACCATAAATGCTACTGTTTGGGTAGAATTTTGTTTCTTCCTCTATCAATGCAAACTGAGTCAATAAATGGGGCTATAATTGGACTGGGGATACTAACCACCTCAATCTCCCAGGTACTCTGATTGACTCCAAAACTCCCTTAGGATTTGTAGCCTCCAAAGATTTACAGAATACAGCATGGATTCCAGCAGGAAGGGGGAAATTTCCCAGAAGCACCAGAATAGCAGGCATCTTGCTCGTAGGGTGACCCGCTCCTTCCACTTGCCCAGGGCATTTTCAATGTTGAGAATCCCACATCACGGGAAATTAGGACAGCTGGTCAACCTACCTGCATGGCTTCTGCCATTAGGAAGTCTTCGATCTACATCGTGCCTCTGTTACTTTCGAACTGTACAAAGCTAACAGAGTTATCCAACCTCTAGTGAACTAGAGGCCACAGACACCCACAAACGAACAAACTGAAGGGCTTCAAACAAGAGGTGTTCAAACAATACAATTCCTCCACAGGACAGTTACTGTGGGGAGGAATTAAGCAAAAGACAAATGGAACGTTCGCCTAGCACCTAGCATGCTTTGCTACATACAAGCTCCTATTATAACTTAACGCCATCTTTGATTTAGAATCCCCAAGTAAGATTAAGCAGCCACACCTATTGAAAATTCAAATAATAGTTTTTGTCAACAGAACAAAACATGGAATGAAAGCCACAAAGCTATTGAAACATTTCCAACTTAAATAACATCATCTTTGATTTAGATTCCCAAAGTAAGATTAAGTGGTCACACCCATAGGATTTTTAAATAATAGTTTTTGTCAACAAAGCAAAGCAAACAACAGAAACCACAAAAATATTAAGACATTTCCTGGGCTGAAATTTTCTGCTCAATACAGGTCGTTAGCCTTGAAGGAGAAGAATTTTCTTGCAAAGTTAACAAAATGAGGGAGGGGGCATCAGAGAAGAGTTTATTTGCTTAGCCAAGGAAACTTAATAATACTAACCACCGCCTGGCTCCCACCTTCCCTGAGGAAAACCCATTCTTCCTCAAAGATCTTAGCATGCAAACCGCATTCCCAACCTCCATAATGAATTTCCTCTCCCTTTCACTGAAATGCCATGCCAGCAGCAGCCTCCTTCCCTCTGAGGCCTTGCCATTCACCTTTCAGATTCCAAATTTCACTTTGAAACACTGACAAAAATCCTCTGGACTGTTCACACTCACAGCTTAGCAGAGAAGGCGCCGTTTTCTCATGGAGCTGACACATAAAGACGTTGGTTATGGAACCCTCTCGCTGCACACTTATTAAAAAGTCAAATAAATATGCCCCACCATTTCAGCTCCATTGCTCAAAGCCTACTGCTGTGCACGAAATTCATAAATTCATGCTCTCTAAATCCACATCCTCTCGGTGCAGGTTACCAGGAGTGCCTTTTCCTTTAAAATCGGGCTCTACATGCCAAACATTCAACAAATGGTCTTTATACCCTCGAAGCCGCCTCTAATTTGTAAGCAAACTAAATGGTGGATGCCACTTAATACTTTCCACTTCTCCCAAACTCCCAGCTCCAAGTGCATCATGGACAAGTCCTCATTCATCCAACACACACACACACACACACACACACACACACACACACACACCGTGAAGGAGGCAGGCAGGTAGCTCACTATGTTACCATTGTGGAAGGTAATGAGTGACAGATGCTAAGGGGCTCCTACAAGGTCACACAGAAACTTGAGGGAAAATAAAATCTCTCTCCTGGTTCCAAGCTTCATAACACCATCCTCTCTGGTAAATTTCGGAGACTTTACCCAAAAGGAATGCCAAAAAATACACCATTTTAGGCCCCAAATCCCTTTTAAAACTGAAGCACCGCCGGGCGCGGTGGCGCACACCTGTAATCCCAGCGGCTCGGGAGGCGGAAGCAGGAGGATCACAAGTTCGAGACCAAAGGCAGTCTGCGTAACTTCGCAAGACCCTGTCTCAAAAAAGTAAAAAAAAAAAAAAAAAAAAAAAAAAAAAAAAAAAAAAAAAAAAAAAAAAAAAAAAAGGGCTGGGGGTGCAGCTCAGTGGTCCAGCACTTGCAAAATATGCAAGCGCGAGACCCTGGGTTCAAGCCCCAGTACTAAAAAAAAAATCAAAACAAAACTGAAGCACCATACCTGATGGGCAGCTGTGGGGTACACTGGCATTAGCAAGTGACCGCTAATTACCCATGACAGGGTAGGGTAGGGTAGGGTTTGTAAACTACAGTGCATGGCCCAAATCCAGCCCCTACCTATTTTTGTAAATAAAGTTTTATTGGAACACAACCATGCCCATTTGCGTACTGTCTTGTGTCTGGCTTTTTCTTTCATACCACAACAGCAGGGCTGAGTGGATGCAACAGATTTTTGGCTCACAACTCCTAAAATATTTACAGGAAAATGTTGCCAGCCCCTGTTCTACTGGTTTCCAGAGTAAACTTTGGGGTTAGACCGCCTGGGTAAGAACCCCAGCGGCAGTGTTCATGATCTGCGTGACCCAGGGTAAATTCCTGAGCCTTTTCTGTGCTTCAACTTCCTCCTCTGCCAAATGAGAGAACTAATAATACCTACACTTCATGGTCCCCATGTGTCTGTCAGTCTGTTGTACTGTGGGGGCTTCATGTTGCTGTGATGCTGAAAGCTATGTTACCAGTATGGCAGATACCAGTAGGGCCACCCATGCTGGATAGATATCTGCTGCACTTCTAGACTAAGACAGACTAGGGAGAAGGGCCCAGCAGCCCACTCCCAAAACAATCAGCCATTGAAAATGCTATGAATAGCAGAGAAGCACTATCAAACTGAGTGTCCTGAAATGAGCCACCCATGTTGGAAGGCATTCCAGAGATGACTAGGGTAGAGTTGTCCCCTCCAAGTAGAGTTGACCTTAATGATAAGAATGGAATAATGCCCCTGGGACCTCCTTTTGCTGATGCAGCATGACTCAAAATGAGAAAACACATAGTGGCTGCAACAACGGCTCAAACATAAAAAGATCGTGTGCATGGCACTGTGCTGGGTAGTGTTTCTTATTCTGCTGTATTTAGGGTTGCTATGAGTCAGATCTGACTCGAGAGCCTCTAACAATAACCCACTTCATGGAGCTGTGAGTGTTAAATGAGCTAATATGTATAAAGTGCTTAGAAGGGTTCTAGCAAGTGGGACTTGCTATATACTGTCTGCTGTGATTGTTTATATTTCAACATTGTAACAAGTTATGACCAGGAGTATTAAACTGAGAAGAGAACTATCCAGATTTAGTCTGAGTGACTAAGGTAGCTGAGCCACCTAACTGAGAACGAGTTACAATGTCTGTGGACCCAATCTTACCCAAATTTTAAAAAGCCTTATTACTCTGCACTGCACCACCATTTGTTAATAAAGAAGAAAATAAAATTGTTGTTGTTGTTGTTAGATGCCATGGAGTCGGTATCCGATTCATAGTGACCCTGCGTACAACAGGCAACACACTGTTGTCAGTGCTTCTCTGCTGTTCATAGGGTTTTCAATGGCTGATTGATTTTTGGGAGGGGATTGCCAGGTCCTTCTCCCAAGCCTACAGCACCTGGTGTTCCCAGGCGGTCTCCCATCCAAGAACTAACCAGGCCTGACCCTGCTTAGCTTCCAAGATCTGACCAGATCAGGTGCCACAGGGCTACGGCTGCAGGCTAAAATAAAATAAATAAAATAAATAAAATAAAATATAAAGTAATAAATAAAATAAAATATAAAGTAAGAGTGTTACCCTCTAAGTTCAGCACTCAGGAGGCTGGGGCTGGAGGAAGGTGAGTGTAAGGCCAATCATGACAAGACCCTGCCTCAAAAAGACTTAAAGAGGAGCCAGGCGCAGTGGTGCACACCTGCAATCCCAGTGGCTCAGGAGCCGGAGGCAGGAGGATCACAAGTTCGAGACCAGAGGCAGTCTGCATAACTTAGCAAGACCCTGTCTCAAAAAGTAAAAACATGGGCTGAGGGTGCGGCCCAGCACTTGCAGAGCATGCAGGCGCGAGGCCCTGGGTTCAACCCCTGGAACGGGGGCGGGGGGGGGGGACTTAAAGGGTTGGAATAGGTCCAAGTTACCGTCCTAACCTCTTGAGTCCATGACGTAGGCCCACCCCGAGATTCTCCCAGTGCTGACACTCACCTGCCCTATGGCTTGAGCCCGTTTCTAGGAACGAGTCCAGGATAATATTTGCTGAGGGCAGCCCCTCCCAATCGCACCCCACAGAAGCGACCGAGGCCAGGTTTTCTATTCCGATGTCTTACTTCAGGAGACGTCTTTCCACTCTAACACCTGCACAGATCCTTTCCTTTCACCTGGTTGCTTCTGTTTACACAGAAATGGAATGTTGACATGCAGCTTGTCAGACATAATCACTCCATTCTTTCTGCTGGCCCATTATTGCCAGTTGTAAGGCGTTATCGAAGCGTGAGAGAAACAAACCTATCTGGTTTCTCCCCCAACAGGAGAACTTGTGGCTGCAGAACAACCGTAATTCTTCTCCTTAAGGTCACGATATACCAGGTCCTCTTTTCAAAAACACCAGCTGAGGCAGCATTCTGGAATCTGTCACACTGGTTCTTTGAAAATGACATATTTTCAAAGGCAGAAGAACAGCACGCTGTGTTAGAAGACAGCACTATAGTCACAATTCACAAACACCAGTGAGGCTTTTTTTAAAGGTGTCAAGACCCCAATTCCTAGAATGGAACCATCGTAGGCCAAGGGTGCAGAGGAGCCAAATCCCTAGCTCCAGTCCCCCAAGGTCAAAGGAGAGTTCATGTTAAGATGCTCATGGAGGGCACTGTTTCTGTCCTAACCTTTCAGCACTGGATGATTTTTAAGCCAGGGTCCCACAGGTCTGCATGTGGTACACTTGATAAAAGAGGTCTCCTCTAGTCATCCCACCTGCCCTGTGGCATCCGATCCCATCAGATCTCAGAAGCTAAGCAGAGTCAGACCTGGTTAGTACTTGGATGGGAGACCGCCAGGGAACACCAGGTGCTGTAGGCTTGGAAGATGGACCCGGCAACCCACTCCCAAAAATCAATCCACCATTGAAAACCCTATGAACAGCAGAGAAGCACTGACAATAGTGTTTTGCCTGTTGTACTCAGGGTCGCTATGTGTCGGATACTGACTCGATGGCACTAACAACAACAACAACTAGTCCTCCCTGCCTTATTTATTTAGTGCTTTGTTTGTTCAGTTGGTTTTTTTTTTTTTTTTTACATTTTGTTTTAGGGGGTACTTGGGGCTGAACCCAGAGACTCGCACATATTTTGCAAGTGCTCTACCCCTGAGTTGCACCCCTCCCCCCAGTCTGTGTTTTCTTTCTTTATCTTGACACAGGGTCTCACTAAATGACACAGTCCACCTGTGGCCTCGACCCCGTGATCCTCCTGCCTTCGCCTCCCAAGTCACCGAACAACAACATCAACACAAACAGTGGAGTCACAGTTATGCAGAGTACAGAGAGTGAACAACATAACTATAACATTTTATATCAACTTATTAATTAGCAACATTTGCCCTGCTTTCCCAAGGATCAGCCACTTAGCCTCTTCCTGAACATGAATTCTAGCCAAAAAAAAAAAAAAAAAAAAAAAAAAAAAAAAAAAAAAAAAAAAAAAAAAAAAAAATCAGAGCTCAGAGGCATCTAGACTTGGGGGTATCCTTTGCCTTTATCTATAGATGAGGAAGTTGCCCAGGAAGGGCTGAAGGATTTGTCTATACTCATAAGGACTCATTCTTCATCTCACATGACACACTTTTGAGCAAAAATAAGTTTATTTAAAGGAAGAGGTTTGTTGCCATCAGAGGGACATCCAGAGTTCAACAGGGACAGAAAACAAATCAATTTTATGGCTAGGAAAAGCAGGAACACTTGAGGAGTCCCCTTTCGTGCCCCTGTGGAATGAATCAACTCCAATTACGTTGTTGTTAGGTGCCATGGAGTCGGTATCCGACTCATAGTGACCCTCACAGGGTTTTCAATGGCTGACTGTTTCGGGATTGCCTTGGGAGTGGATTGCCAGGTCTTTCTCCCATTTTGCAGTACTGGGAATTGAACTTGGGACCTCAGAGACTGTAGCACAGTGCTCTACCAACTGAGCTAAATCCCAGCCCCATAACTCCAATTTTATTCCCCACTTGTATGATCCCTTTCTATATTCAAAATCTAGGGCAACAAGGATATATAGAAAAATATTACCATTAAAAGACAAGCAAATGGAAGAGAAGCCTTTGGTGGGGGGGGATGGAGAGGAAGCACACAAGAGGGTAAGGGGGAACTTATCTGCATAATGTACAACAAAATGCATATATGGAAATGTCACAATGAAAAGCATGTCAGAATGAATCACATTAAGTATACATTAAAAATTTCCAATAAAAAAAAATCTAGGCAAGAGTCCACTGTCTTGAGCGTCGCTTCCTACAAAAACCACTTAGAATGAGTCAAAAGGAGAGACAAGTGACAGTAATAGCTTAGTGAGGAAGAGCTCTGTTTCAGGGGCAGGGAGCCTGGGTGTGAATTCCCACTGCAGCACTCACTGCTAGCTATTGGACCTTGGGCGGTTACTGGGCTCCCCCTGCCTCCATTCCCACAACTGGAGAAAGACGGAACTAAAAACATCATCTACTGAGATGTGAGGGGAACCGAGAGCCAGACCTGGTGCGTGCACACGTCCTCACACAAGTGCGATGAGAATAATCGCTGAGAACCGGCTAAATGGCAGAACTGGAACATGACGTAAGTTTCACTTGTCTTTTACTGTGTTACTGTAGTCTTTACCCAACTGTACCATTTTGACTTGGCAGCACGTGTTTCCTGGCTGTACACCCTCAGTGGCCCAACACAAGGAGGCACGTGTACCACTCCTTTCTTCCATCCACTTTGTCATATTAGCATTTTCATCAAATAAAAAAATAGACTTCCTTCTCCAGAGCAAGGTGATGAAAGAGTCTCCAGTGTTGCAAAAGTGTAGTCTGCACATAACAGAGGCCCTTGACTGGGACTTCGTGTTGCTGCATAAATAATCAGAGAGATGATCTGCACTGATTTCAGAGAAAAGAAATCAAGAGAGAAAGAGAAAAGATTATTTGGAAGGAGGATGTCCAGAAATTGAACTATGCACATAACTGATGGCTGTGTTTCTCAAACTGGGGTCTACAACCCATTGGTTGTAGGTCAGGTTCTGACCAAGGGCTCAGGGTGGCCCTTGCTGAGGTCAGGTTCTGACCAAGGGCTCAGGGTGGCCCTTGCTGAGGTCAGGTTCTGACCAAGGGCTCAGGGTGGCCCTTGCTGAGGTCAGGTTCTGACCAAGGGCTCAGGGTGGCCCTTGTTGAGGTCAGGTTCTGACCAAGGGCTCAGGGTGGCCCTTGCTGAGGTCAGGTTCTGACCCAAGCCATTGGTGGCTGGGTAAATCAATTCAGTAGAGTTTAATGTGCATATTAATAAAATAGATTAAACAGAAGTGCTGGGGTTTAGCTCCATTGGTAGAGTGCTGCTCTGCACACTCTGAGGCCCTGGGGTTGATCCACAGCACCGCAAAAGTGGGAGAAAGACATGGCGGCCCACTCTTGAAACAATCCCCAAAACAATCAGCCATTGAAAACCCTATGAATAGCAGAGATGCACTGACATGGTGCCGGGCATGGCACAGTTTCAGGGAGTGTTTCATTCTTTTGTACATCGGGTTGCTCTAAGTTGGACCCTCCTTGATGGCACATCACAACCACAACAAACAGAAGTGGGAAAAAAAAG
>VMDO01010948.1:29287-46069 GCA_007922755.1 Pedetes capensis
TTTTTGAAACAGGGTCTCACTAAATTATGCAGACTGCCTCTGGTCTCGAACTTTCGATCCTCCTGCCTCTGCCTCCCAAGCTGCTGGGATTACAGGTGTGCACCACCGCACCTGGCTCTATGTGTGTATTTCTTAAAATCAATATAAAATGTAGTCCAGGTAAGCTTGATAAGCAGTGGCAAATAGCACCAGATCCCCCTGGAAGCCTGATCCTCTGGGAGGCAGTGGGTGAGGTTGAGCCATGGTAATAAAAGGACCAAGAACATGAGTTTTTGAGTCAGATAGCCCACAGGAGAAATTCCAGCTTTGCCCTCTGGTCAACCAGGAGGCACTGAGCAGGTTCCTCTAAAGCTCCATGCCTCAGTTTCCTCATTTCCATGCTGGGGACACAGGCATCCCAGCGTAAGAATCAGTGATAGCCTATCAAATGCTCAGCCCACAGTAGACAGTAACGAGCAATTGTGATTGTCCCCATGCTCAGAATATAGCTCTGTAGTGATCTATAGTCAGGAATAAAATACTGAGCCCACCAGAGACATGTACAAACTTGCTAGTTAGAAACCAAGCCCAGCCCAGATGCCCAGTCTCCTGGTCTCAGCTCTGTTCACAGCACATCATCTCCACGATATGGTCTGAGTCAGTGCAAAGAAGACATTATTCCCATGGGAACAATAGCTACCTAAGAACAAGGAGAGAATTTCCATTTCTGTATTGTGATGGAGTGCAAGCAGGCAGAAAGGAATAACAAGTTTTGGACCCACACTAATTTGAATTTACCTGCAAACTCCCCCACTTATCACCTACCTAACAGCTCTAAATCTTTCTCCCCCAGTACTTGAGGGATAAAACCAAGGCCTAACAAGCTTTGCAAGCTCTCTACCACTGAGCTGCATTGCCCAGTCTACTTTTTACTTTTTTTTTTTTTTTTTTTGCCTTATTTTTATTACTTTTTATTTGAGACTTGGGAGAAGGACATGGCAACCCACTCCCAAAAATCAATCTGCCAGTGAAAATCCTATAATAGCAGAAAAGCACTGACAATAGTGTTTTGCCTGTTGTACATAGGGTCGCTATGAGTTGGACACTGACTCGACGGCACCTAACAACAACAACATTTGAGACAGGATCTGGCTAAGTTATGCAGGTTGCCTCTAGCCCCAAATTCACTATCCTCCTACCTCCCCCTCCCAAGTCACTGGGATTATAGGTGTATACCACCACAGCCAATTGAATCTTATTTTTCTTACCTCTAAAATGCATTTCACATAGACGTTAGGACAAGTGGGAGGATTAAATGAGGGAACGTGTGAAAAGCCTAGCACTATGCCTAGCGCACTCTTAGATACTCTGAATTTCATTCAGAAATGATACCCAGACCTGATTCAAAAATCCTCCTCTACACCCTCCAGTTCCATCATCTGGGAACAACGGAGCATCCATTCCCGTAACTTGCTGGCTTCTGATATGGACTGCCCCCATTCGAATCCTGGCTGCACCACTCACTAGCGAGGATGATTTGGGGAAAGGAATCTCTGTGCCTCACTTGCCTGATTTATAAAATTATAGATCATAATGCATATCTGAAGGGTCTGGGATTTAGCTCAGTTGGTAGAGCACCGTTCTGCGGTCTCTGAGGTCCCGAGTTCAATTCCCAGCACCACAAAAATGGGAGAAGCATGTGGCAATCCACTCCCAAGGCAATCCCGAAACAATCTGCCATTGAAAACCCTATGAGGGTCGCTATGAGTCGGACATGACTCGATGGCACCTAACAACAGCAACAACAACAATGCATATCTGATGGAGGTTGCCATAGGATTAAGCAAGGGGTTCAGAACAGTGTTGGCATTATCACGGACCCCTGGAGCCTCAGGCAGGTGGCCTTCTTGTTCTTGCACCTTCTGGTCCACTTCGCCACATCCTAGGCTGTGCTGGTTATTGCTTGAAACTGCATTGACCTCTACTATTTCCTTCTTCATTGTTTTTTGCGGTGCTAAGGATAGAACCGGGCTGGGATTTAGCTCAGTTGGTAGAACGCTGCTCTGCAGTCTCTGAGGACCTGAGTTCAATTCCCAGCATGGCAAAATGGGAGAAGGACCTGGCAATCCACCCCCAAGGCAATCCCGAAACAGTCAGCCATTGAAAACCCTATGAGTCAGATACTGACTCGACGGCACCTAACAACAACAACAACAACAAGAAGGATGGAACCAGGGCCTGACACATCCTACACAAGCACCTCCTTACTGAGCTACATCTCCAGCCTCCACACCCTGCACCCCGCCCACAGCCTCCTAACTTCTCCTCAACCTGTGACCCACAGGCCCAGGAGCTGGCATCACTCAGCACCTTACTAAAAATGCAGCAGGATGCCCACCAAGACCTGCTGAGTCAGAATCTGCACTTTCCTAAGATCCCCAGTCATTCCTAGGTATGTGAGAGTCAGAGGCACCCTCACACCTAGTTCCTCACGTGGTGACTCTCACCGTCCTGCTTCTCGGCCCCTGACACTGCCTGGTCCTTCCCCATGTCCCTTTCCATCAGCTCTGGCCTGCCATCACCCTACTGAAATCATTCCACCACTGCTTATTCCCTCAGCCTGTGTGTTCCCCGTTCTTTCTCTACACCCACAGAGAGAAACCTCAACCCTGGATGAACGCACACACCTAGCTGCCAACTCAGTGATCACAGGGCTGGATGCCAAGCCAGGAGGAGAACAGGTCTAACACAGCTGACTCTACTCCCTTCGTCTAGGAAGCTTTGCCTCCTACTTCAGAAAAGAAAAAAAACCCAGCAATGATCAGGATGGTGTCATCTACCATCCCACTCCAAACTTCCACATCTGCCTGCACCTACGGCTGAGCGTGGCTTCCTCTCCTTCCAAATTTCTGGAAGTGTGGGGCCATCCCTGCACCTGGACTCTGGGTTATAGCCTGCCTACCTTCGCAGGTTCTCTAAGTGCCAAATATGCCTTCCATTCTGTGCAGCAATCTTTAGATCTAAAGCTATATTCCTGGACCCTACACACCTCTTTTTTGAGTTGTGGTGCTGGAGACATCTATTGAATATACCATGAACTGCCAAAAGAACCAACAAATCTGTCCTAGAAGAAGTGCAACCAGAGTGCTCCCTGGAAGCAAGAATAGTCACACTGCATCTTACATATTTCTGACATGTAGTCAGGAGAGATCAATCCCTAGAGAAAGACATCATGTTTGGGAGAGTGGCAGGTCAACGCAAAAGAGGAAAACCCTCCACCAGATGGATTGACACAGTGTCTGCAACAATGGGCTTAAACATAAATAAGATCATTTGCCTGGCACAGAATCCAGCAAGTGTTTCGATCCGCTGTACATAGGGTCACTATGAGTCAGACTCGACTGGATGGCACCTAACAACAACACACCTCTTACAGCTCCTCACCAACTTCCTCCTCTCTTTCCTCCCAACATCTCAAAAAAGGGATCTGAATTCAGCGTGTTCATTTCTTGCAGGAAATTCATTCCTCTAGCGTTCAAAACTGGCCTCTGTCCTCAGAACTGAAAGAAATATCTGAAATTGCTCCTTTTAAGTTTCTAATCACCTTCTGGTTGCTAAATCTAGGGTATACTTTTCAGCACTTTCTAACCAGGTTCCCCTTCACATAGGACACAGCCCTTCATGCTTAAAGCTCTCCCACAGGCTTTCTGCCTGCCTCTCTGATCATTTCTAGATGCCTGCCCATTCCCCACTTCCTTCCCCACTCCCTCCTACCAGCCATCCCGTCCCCTGGCTTTAGTCAATCCCAGATGACTCCCAAGTTCAAGTATAGCCCAAACCATTCCTTGATCATCTGATCAATTTAACTAACTTCATTTGTGTGTCTCTCCAATGGTTAAACTCAGCACAGCAACAACCAAGTCAATGCTATCTCTTTCAGAATCTGCCCCTCCTCCAAGAGTCTCAGCTCAGTAATGAACACAGTCATTCACAGACTGTCAAGCCAGAAGGCAAGTATTATCAGCTAAACCCCTTATCTTGCTCATTCTCCATGGTCAGTGCAGTCTACCTCCCTAAGCACCTCTTACATATACCATCATCTTGCTCTGGACCATTTGCGATAGCCTCTGTGGCATCCGATCCCGTCAGATCTCGGAAGCTAAGCAGGGTCAGGCCTGGTTAGTACCTGGATGGGAGACCGCCTGGGAACACCAGAAGCTGTAGGCTTGGGAGAAGGACCTGGCAACCCCCTCCCAAAAATCAATCTGCTATTGAAAACCCTATGAACAGCAGAGAAGCACTGACAATCGTGTTTCCCCTGTTGCACAGAGGGTCGCTATGAGTTGGATACCGACTCGATGGCACCTAACAACAACAACAATAACAACCTAACACATCCATTCTTGCCCCCTAGAGTGAACGGCCTAGGAAAGATCTGATTTCTTTTGAGTTTATTATTTTTTGGCTTGTTTTGGCTTGTTTTTTATTTTTGTTTTGTTTTGTTTTTATTGTTGGTTAGCTTTTCTTTGGGTGTTTTTTTCTTGTGTTTGTTTGTTTTTGGACAAGGTCACCCTATACAACCCAGGCTAGCCTGGAACTCCAGATCCTCCTGCCCCTGCCTTGAGTGCTGGGATTACAGATGTGTGTCACCACACCCATCTTAATGTGATCTTTTAAAGGACCCCAACAAACATGGGCAATGAATGAAATGCACGTGTAGAAATGTTATAATGAGACTCATTAGGTTGTACAGTAAAAATTACCAATAAAATTTTTAAAAGACCCTTCTCTGCTTAAATTCTTCACCACTGCACTGTTTCTAATCTCCATTTCCAGCCACATTTCAATCTCGCTGCACGGGACCAGACGGCAGTGTGGGTTGCTCTCGGGGTCGGGGGGCTCTTACCCACATCTCTTTTTTTTTAAAGGGGGATGAGAAAGCAGACTTGCTATGTCGCCCAAGCTGGTCTCAGCCTCCTCCCCTCAAGCAACCATCCTGCCTGAGCCTCCAGAGCCCTAGGACTACAGACCCACGCCCCCACCACACCCAGATCCACCTTCCTTCTGCCTCCAATGCTCTCCCTTTCCCTCCTTGCTTTATTTTCACCTGGCTCACGCCCACAAAAGGACAAAGAAAGTCCCAAGCACATCAGCTGTCCCTAGCTGGCACTCTGGTGGGACTTGGACGTTTCCTTACAGATACGGTACTCATCGTTGTTGTTGTTAGGTGCCATCAAGTCAGTATCAGACTCATAGCAACCCTCCGTACAACAGGGGAAACACTATTGTCAGTGCTTCTCTGCTGTTCATAGGGTTTTCAATGGCAGATTGATTTTTGGGAAGGGGTTGCCAGGTCCTTCTCCCAAGCCCACAGCACCTGGTGTTCCCAGGCAGTCTCCCATCCAGGTACTAACCAGGCCCGACCCTGCTTAGCTTCTGAGATCTGATGGGATCAGATGCCACAGGGCTATGTCGGCAGGCACGGTACTCATCACAAGCTTTAATTATTGGTGGGATCATATGTTTAATATCTACCAACCCCACACACAAAGAGCCTGCAGCTGTAGCCCTGTGGCATCTGATCCTGTCAGATCTCGGAAGCTAAGCAGGGTCGGGCCTGATTAATACTTGGATGGGAGACTGCCTGGGATCACCAGGTGCTGTAGGCTTGGGAGAAGAATGCATCAACCCACTCCCAAAAATCAATCCGCCATTGAAAACTCTATGAATAACACAGAAGCACTGATGATAGTGTTTCGCCTGTCATTGGTACGGTCACTATGAGTCGGATACCTACTCAACGGCACCTAACAACAACAACAATCCCACACACACAAAGGTTCCTGGGAGCAGGAACCCCCTTCCCTATTTGAAGTTTTTATTTCTCGGCGCTCTGTGTCACACCCGGCATGAAAGAGGGTGTTCATCTCTCTGTTGGATGAGTGCATTCAAGTTTCACTTCTCTGCCTTGCCCAATTTCCAGCTGTGAAAATCCGGGATGTTAGAAGGCACAAAGCTGCTCCCGTCAGGGAACCTAATTATCAAAATTCAGCTCTGCTCACTTTGGGCTGCTGCCTAGCATGTAACTGACACATCCTGCCTGCTTCATCGTCACATCCTACAAGGAAAGTACCTGAAAATGTGTTGCCTGCAGCTCACCTCGACCCTCTTCAAACAGATCTACTAGCTAATTCCCAGCTCTCCTGCCAACCCGAGGAGAAATAAAACAAGACAATAAGCTAGTACAAGAAAAGGGTACAAGAGTCAAGGGCTGCCACCCCTGCCTTCTGCCTACTGTGTACAAAGAACGAATTCATTATAGGAAGAAGGCAATGCCTGCCCTTCTGCAGCTCCCAGGGGCTGGGAACGTCATCTCCAGCCACACATGTAGAGTAAGCAAAGCCCATTCTAATAAAAGATTTCAGATGTGTGACAGCTTTTTCTTTTTTCTTACAGCACTTGCAGGTTGAATCCAGGGCCTCCAACAAACTTTGCAAGTGCTCTACCCCTGGGCTGCACCCCCAGCCCATTTTTTATTTTTTCACTTGACACAGGGTCTCACTAAATGACACAGGCTGCAAGCCTCCAGAGTGGCTGGGATTACAGGCGTGCGCTACCATGCCCAGCTTGTGACAGCTTGCCGTATCTTGAGTTTGCCCTTCATGGTGCCAACAGAATGACAAAGTGAAATTCACAAAAGTAAAAAATTTATAAAGATGGATCAGGATACTAAAGAAGCAGATTTTATACAAAATATAAAAATAACCATATAAGGTGGTGGTGGTTATTAGGTGCCATCAAGTCGGTGTCCGACTCATAGCGATCCTACATACAACAGCGAAGCACTGTTGTCAGTGCTTCTCTGCTCTTTGGAGGGTTTTCAATGGCGGATTGTTTTTTGGGAGTGGGTTGCTGGGTCTCCCATCCAAGTACTAACCAGAGTCCTTAGCTTCTGCTTAGTTTCTGAGATCTGACAGGATCAGATGTCACAGTGGTACAGCTGCAGGCAACCATGTACTAGTTTAGCAAAAATTAGTAAATAATTTAAACACAAGGTAACCGATCCTTTTAAACCAGAGCATCTGAAAGGGCATGCTGGGTGGGGTCATGCTATTTTTTTCTTTTAATAGAGCATGTTTTTCTTCCTGGAAGTTTTAGGAAAATGAGATCAGCATGTGCAAAAGGGAAGAGAGAACCAGGCATGGTGGTACATACTTGTAATGCCAGCACTGGGGGTGCCGAGACAGGAGAATCGATGTAAATTTGAGGCCAGCCTGGTCTACACAGCACATCCCAGGACAGCCTGGGCTGCACAGCAAGACCCTGCCTCAAAAAAACAAAACCAAAAGAAACAATCAAAACAAACAAAGGGTGAGGGGAGTAACAAAACAAGCCTCTGTCAAGGGAACTGAGTGCTTTGCCAAATTGCTCAAAGTTTCGAGATAAACCGCGAAGGTTCAGGCAGAGCTTCGTAAGCCAAGTTCAGCCTCCGCACAATTGGAGGAAGTGCGAAGTTGAAGGATCTTTGCACAGACTCCGCCACTGCTACCTGGCTCTCTGCGCAGCTGCGCCGCCTCCTGCCTCCTCTACAGGAAGCTGCAGACTGTAAGTGACCCCTTTTTCTTGCTTGCTACCCACCCTTCCCAAACTTTCCACTCCATGTCCGACACAGGCTGGGTGCCCCCCTTCCCAGCCTGGCACAAGATCCATGCGTCCTCTCAATTTCTGCAACTTGTAACTTCCCTTCCAAACGCAGCAAGCTCTGGGGGAGTCCGTCACCCAAGGTCGCCACTTCCATAGTAGCCCAGATCCCAAACCCTCCTGCAACCTCCTTTCCGTTTGCTCGTTTGGTGACCAAAAAAAAAAAAAAAAAAGATGGGCCAGTCAGTAAAAGGATCAGCCAAACCTCAGAGCCCCACTTCTCCCTCTCAAGTTATCTCCATACAACCCCCTGGATTCGAGACTCCCACTCCCCTCTATGTGGAAGGAGAGACATAGGAGCCCCTTGTAGAGTGGGGCAAAAAGCAGAGCCTGAACCCAGAGCACTCGTAGAGAAGAAAGGAAACAGGTTCATACCAGGGGATGTGTCTTTGGGTTTCTCTCTCTCTCCTGTGAAAATGAATTTCAATTATTAGGATTCTTTGTTTCCAAAAAAAATAGAATCCCCTTTTTAAATGCGCCTATTCTATTCTATTCTCTCTCTTGGTCATTTAAGACTTGTCATTATATTGTCAAAGTGGTCACTAAATATTTAAGTAATTATTTCATTCATCCAACAAATAATCATTGAGTATCTACCTGGTACTAGGGCTGGGGTTTAGCTCAGTTGGTAGAGTGCTGCTCTGCACCCTCTGAGGCCTTGGGTTCAATTCCTAGTACCTCAAAAATGGGAAAAGGACCTGTTAGCCCACTCCCAATCAGTCCTGGAAAACCCTATGAATAGCAGAGAAGCACTGGCATAGTGTCAGGCATGGCTCAGTGTTGGGCAGTGTATCATTCTGCTGTACATAGGGTCACTATGAGCCAGACCCGACTCAACAGCACCTAACAACAACATGGTACTTATGATAAAAAGACATAAAGTGCTCTGCCTTCAAGCAGTTTATATTCTACTGGGAGGAAACAAATTATACACAAATAAATAAAATACTAGTATGCCAATAGTGATAAATCCTGTGAAGAAAAATACACAGTAGTGAAAGAAAATAAGGGGTACCTGCTGCAATGGGGGAGTGGGGAGACGGGTGGTAGGTGGATGGCATTTTTAAGTAGCTTGTTGAGACCTCTGATAACAAGGCTCCATATGTCGGTGAGGAAACCCAACAGGTTTTGATGATGGAGATTTTAGAATCTAAGAGAGGTTGATCTTGCTAACAGTAACAGTTTGGTTTATACTCATGAAGGAAATGCATAACAATTCAAGGTGGCACATGATTAGGAGACTTCTAGATTGATCTTGGGCTGGGGTTTAGCTCAGTTGGTAGAGCGCTGGCCCACACTCTCTGAGGACCCAGGTTTGATCCCCAGTACCACAAGAACGGAGGACCTGGCAATCCATTCCCAAAGCAATCCCGAAACAATCAGGTATTAAAAACCCTATGAGAGTTGCTATGAGTCAGACTCACTTCGACAGCACCTAATAACAACAAGAACAGACTGATCTAGGTAATAAGTGTAAGCTGAAAGCAAAGACCTGGCTCCAGGACTTTCCAAGCACTTTTCTGAAGATTATCCAAGTAAGGGCATACTTTTTCTCAACAGGAGAAAAAATGATCTTCTGTAGTAAATAATGCTTTCCTGGCCAACCTATATCCTGTGCTTTAATCATTTCAAATGTACATTTGAAATGTGATAATATAAAACCAGAGATCCTATTTAAATTCAGGAGAGTAATTTAGGGAAGGAAAAGGATGAGGGGTTTTCCTTTTGCCTTTTCTTAGTTCCTCTAGAACAGTGCTCTCTCATAGAACTTTCCAGAAATGTTTTATATCAGCATATTCTAACACAGAGGCCACTAGCTACGTGTGGCTACTGATAAGCACTTGAAATGTGTCTAGTGTAACTAAGTGAATTTTTATTTACTTTGACTTAAATTACCATAGCTATTGTTGCTAGTGCCTGCAGCCATAGCCCTGTGGCATCCGATCCCGTCAGATCTTGGAAGCTAAGCAGGGTCGGGCCTCGTTAGTACCTGGATGGGAGACCGCCCGGGAAAACCAGAAGCTGTAGGCTTGGGAGAAGGACCTGGAAACCCCCTCCCAAAAATCAATCTGCCATTGAAAACCCTATGAACAGCAGAGAAGCACTGACAATAGTGTATCCCCTGTTGTACAGAGGGTCGTTATGAGTCGGATACCGACTCGACGGCACCTAACAACAACAACATTGTTGCTAGTAGTTACTGTATTGGACCATATAGTTCCAAAAGAAAATAAAATTACTACACAGCAAAACATTCATGAATTGTACATTTTACTTTTTCTCTTGAAATTGAATTATAAAATAAGGATAAGTACAAAATAGATTCATGAAATCTGAAAGCATATGGTCATATTTTTTATTGTGCCCTAACCTTACAATTGAATTTCCCTATTTTTCTTCTCTCCTTTAAAAAGAAACAGTAGCTAGCTTGGTCTTTAGAGTTTTAAAATACATCTTTGCATGCAACTCTAATATTTTGTAGGCCATCCATCATTCTAGAAATGTCACTCAGGATGAGATTTCCTTCTCTGATGCGTATTCAACGCTAACATTTTAAATGACACATAAAAATGGAGACAGAAGAGTCTTATTATAATTGAGCTACCTCCTGCTGTAAGTTCGAAGCATTTTATGACATTGCTTGTTACCTCATTTTTTTTCTCCCAAGATCATAGTAAATGAAAGAGCTGGTATTAGTATCCGTATTTTTCAGTTGAAAAAAAAAATTAAGATAGAGAAAGATTGATGGCATTTCATTTCTCAGTATAAATCTAGAGCTGAATCAGAAAAGAGGAAGACTTGGGAAGATATGAAAATTACTTGAAAATGAAAAAAAAAAAACTATATGTAAATCCTTTGCCCAATTCAAGCAGGCTGGGAGCCAGATCCCAGGAAATGCTAACAAATGAACAGAACTGGTGTCACTGTCCGTTCTTTGACCCACATGTCTCAGACCTTCCACGCGTCCTAACAATGCCCTGGGATCTGCTAAGGTGCAGGGTGAAAAGGACACAGTGGCTAGGCAGGGTCCCAAGGAGTAAGGTGGCCACGAGTATAATAGAGTTCATTTATTCATAACTAAATCCGAGCAGACTTAAATGACAGGGCAACACTCATGACTAATCTCCCACCCTGACAGCTGTAGAGGGAGCCTTCATTCATCATGCCTTTGAAACGCTCAGGCTAACTCTAGCTATATCACTGAATTGCATGACCCAAGAGATTAATAGGGCAATACAATGAGTTTAGAGCTGATCTTTGAAGTCGTCTGTTAAATTTGTTCCTTATTTTGAGACGGAAGAAACTGAATCCCAGGAAAACTGATATTTGCAAAATTATGCTTTTATGAGTTTTACAAGCAAGCAAAGCCGAGTTCCTATGATACATACCACTGATATATGATGCTATGTCTTGTATAGGCATTTAAAAGAAGTTGACTATCCTTACTTTCTACCCAGTGTGAAGCTGTATAAGTAGAAAATCATCACCATGATCATCAGTCTCAAACTTGTGATCCTCCTGCCTCTGCCTCCCCAGTCCCTGGGATTACAGGCATGCGCCAACGCACCAGGCGATTATTTTTAATTTTTATATATTTTTATTTTGAGTCAGGGTCTAAGTCATGCAGGCTGCCTCTGTCCTTGAACTTGCGATCCTCCTGCCTCCATCACCTGAGTTGCTGGGATTATAGGCATGCGCCACCATGCCTGGTTCTTTGGCGCAAATTATCTGATAACCTTACATCTCACACCCAGTAGGTATAAATACAGAGGGTTCCAAAAAAATGTACGCACTTTTCTAAAACAGAAAAAAATGTATTTAAATTGTAATGCTCAACAGATACTGATCACAACAGGTGAATAAAAATCTCATTGGACTTCTGCAATGCCAAGAGGTGCTCCAAGTGGTTACCATTAGCAGCCAGCACTTCTGATTACGGAGAACTACTGCATGAGTTGGGAGAAGGACCTGGCAACCCGCTCCCAAAAATCAATCCGCCATTGAAAACCCTATGAATAGCAGAGAAGCACTGACAAAGTGTTTCACCTGTTGTACACAGGGTCGCTATGAGTCAGATACTGACTCGATGGCACCTAACAACAACAACAACTGCATGAGTGGCAATGCCATGCATCTCAAGCTGACAGCAGACAATCCGTGCAATTGTTAGGTATGTTGGTGGTTCTGCTGCATACTCACACCTCATTGTCATCGAATGGAACACTCCCTGACACTGTGCCACACCCGGCACTATGTCAGTGCTTCTCTGCTATTCATAGGGTTTTCAATGGCTGATTGTTTTGGGAGTGGCCTGTCAGGTCCTTCTCCCATTTTTGTGATGCTGGAGATAGAGCAGGGGTGCAGAGCAGCACTCTACGAACTGAGCTAAACCCCGCCCACCATCCATGTTATACCAGCAAAACGGAGGGACTCAGGCCTTTTTCTAGCCACACACACGGGCTTTGCACTCTGAACTGCTCACGTGAATATCAACAGGTTTCATTCAAGAAGGTTTATTTCTTCATCCCAGTTCCAAACTGCTCTTCCTTTTCCAAAGTTCCTAAGTAGGGAGAAGACATATGTATTTGAAATCTGCCCTAGCTCAGGAATGGCAAGGCACTTGCCTTATATCAGCCCTGTGAGGAAGGAGCCTTTATCCTCATGTTATAAATGAGTAAACCAAGACTCAAAGAAATGTAACTTAACCTTACCCCAACGGGACTAATTGGTGCTAGGTGCTGTCACGTCAAGGTCAACTCATGGTGATCCTATGAACAAAACAAAACACTACGCAACACTGTGCCATGTACACAGTCTTTTTGTGTTTGAGTCCACTGTTGCAGCCACTGTGTTTCTTCTAAGACTGGTCACAGTCAGCATTTGAACCCACAACTCTCTGATTCTAAAGCCATGTTCCCACAGCACCTCCATGAACTCTCCCGAGTAATGCTTCCCATCAATACCCCAAGCCAACTTTTGGGGCTCCTATCTTTGGTCCCCTATTTCCTCAACAGTGTCCTCATGTCCAGTAATTATTTATATGCACCTTGAAGGGCTCTGGTTCACACATCACACACAGCATAGTGTCACATAAAGAAGACAATCGCCTGATCTAAATCTTCCTGTCTCATTACCTTATTACAGCCAGCCTGTGTCCTCTGCATGTGATTATCGCATAAATGATTATCACAGGACTCTCTAATATCCAGCCTTTAAAAACAAACCTCTTTCAACTCACTAACAGGTGAGTCAGTAATTAAAACCTGCACTGGTCTATCATCTTCAGCATTTCACATGAACAAAAGGATTAACCCAAATCAATAACACTCCGGCCACTTCTGTGCAGAGGCCCTCTGCAGGGAGGAAAGGAACATGCGTTATTTCCCTTAGAGGTGGATGTCTCTATTCAAGTTTTCATGACCGGAGCTATTCCTTTACACCTGTTGTCACAGAAGCGTATCATGGTTGTGAATTCCAAATACAAACAAATTGTGTCTAGACGAACGCCCTTGGAGAAAGCTGTGTCTCCCCAAGAGAGGTACAGATATATCGCAAAATTTTATAATTGCCTTATTCGCTAGTTTTTAAACAGTTCTTTATCTGATGTTTCTACTTTGTTGTCGTTGTTGTTGTTGTTGTTAGGTGCTGTCGAGTCAGTATTCGACTCATAGTGACCCTACGTACAACAGGCAAAACACTATTGTCAGTGCTTCTCTGCTGTTCATAGGGTTTTCAATGGCGGATTGATTTTTGGGAGTGGGTTGCCAGGTCCGTCTCCCAAGCCTACAGCACCTGGTGTTCCCAGGCGGTCTCCCATCCAAGGACTAACCAGGCCCGACCCTGCTTAGCTTCTGAGATCTGACACCAGGCTGGTACGGCTGCAGGTACTTCATCCTTTAGGGAGATTTGTCCAAGAGGCATTTATTTTTGTGAAGATGTGAAAATCACCTAAATTTTTCTGGAAAAGGAAGTTGGACTTGCTGAACTCGAAAGAACTTTCAGAAAGCTTCATTCTTTCCTTTGTCTACCTGCAAACACAGCTGCTGGGAGAAGGACCCGGCAACCCACTCCCCAAAATCAATCCGCCATTGAAAACCCTATGAACAGCAGAGAAGCACTGACAATAGTGTTTCACCTGTTGTATGCAGAGTCGCTATGAGTCGGATACCGACTCAATGGCACTAACAACAACAATAATAAACATGGCTGCTAGCCCTTTCCGGGACAGTTTGTGCCTTGAGGGCAGGACAGTGTCTTAACTTCACCTTGTCCCCCCACCTCCCCACAGTGTATGCTGAATGAAAACCTCAAGTGACACCTCCCTGCGGCCTCTCTCCTCAGCTAGCTACATGGGTGAAAAGTGTTAATTGGGTGGTGTCAAGATGGCGGGAACTAAATGGCTCCATGTGATGACAACATTGGACTGGCAATAAAGAGGCAAGGTCTCAGCCCTGCCATTAACTAGCCAGCCCATGTCAGGTGACCATGGTCCTCACCATGCCTGTTTCCCCATTTCTGTAGAGTGCATAGATGATCTCTAAGACCGCTGTGGCGCCATCATTTTATACTTTTGGAGTAAAGAAAGACTTCCCGACAAAAAGGAGACTTGGTTACCATGATTCAGTAAAGCCACCTAAAGACTAAAATACAGTATTTATTTATTTTCCTGCCTGCAGCAGTAGCCCTGTGGCATTTGATCCCGTCAGATCTCAGAAGTTAAGCAGGGTCGGGCCTGGCTAGTCCTTGGATAGGAGACCGCCTGGGAACACCAGGTGCTGCAGGCTTGGCAGACTGGCCCGGCAACCCACTCCCAAAAATCAATCTGCCATTGAAAACCCTATGAACAGCAGAGAAGCACTGATAATAGTGTTTCACCTGTTGTATGTAGGGTCACTATGAGTCAGATACTGACTCGACGGCACCTAACAACAACATTTATTTTTCCAGGATGGTTTTGCTTCTAGGGAAGACTTCTTTCAGCTCCATAATTTTCTTACCCGGTAAGAACTATTGAGAATAGTATTGCTGTTCTATTATTAAACTTAGATGTGTTGTTTATAGGGTAGCTTATAAAATTATAAAGTAGACAGTCCTTCTAAAAAGGTGGGGGAGAGCATAACAGTTTTAAACTTTCCTGGAAAGAAATGGGGCAAGCCCTCCAGACGACATTGTCAAAATAAATCTGTGCAGCTTTTTCAAATAGAGTTTGCGTGCCCCGAAGGACACGAATCTCAGATGAGGAAAATCTTGTGCGTTACCCCTTAGAAATAACCACAATGCAGCAAAGACTGGGAGGGGGAGAGGCACAGGAGTCATATGGCAAATCTGTGACACAGTGAAACCCCAAGGACCCCCATGGTCATGGCAGTCATCAAGGAGGACAAATCAACACACAACAGCATGAGCCACAAGCTTCACTGTCCAGCGGCAACTTGCTTTCCATTAGCTCGTGTCTCACCTCAGCAGAAAGACAAATGCAATCTTCCCATCTCCGCCACCCACCATGGGCAATTACTATGTATACCAGCGCATTTAGAATGAGGCTAAGAGGGTGACCTGTAATGCTTAGACAGGTCATTGATTCAAGAAGTAGCAACATATGAATGATCATTAAAGAAGGTGCCAAAACAAATGACTATGTATGCATAAGCAAAGGCATTAAAACTTAATGTTACCTTTTAAATTTTGTAACAGGAAAAGTAAATAAAAACAAAATCACCATGCCAGGGATGGTGGCTCACACCTGTCATACCAGTGCCGAGAGGTGGAGGCGGGAAAATCACAGGTTCGAGGCCAGAGGCAGCCTGAATAATTTAGCAATACCCTGTCTCAAGATAAAAAGAAATTAAAAATGGGTTGGGGGTGCAGCCTAGGCTAGAGCACTTGAAAGTACGTGCCTGGTGGTGAGTTCAACAGCCCAAGTACAGAGAGAGAGAGAGAGACAGGAAAAAACAAAAACAAAAAAAAAAAAAAAAACCCCACCAACTTCCTAGTATTATCTTCTTTCCTACCAGATAATACTTTTTTTTTTTTTTTTTTTTTTTTTTTTTTTTGGTAGTGAGGGTTGAACCTAGGGTCTCGCACTTGCATGCTTTGCAAGTGCTGGACCACTGAGCTGCACCCATTTTTACTTTTCTGAGACAGGGTCTCGCTAAGTTACACGGACTACCTCTGGTCTCAAACTTGCAATCCTCCTGCCTCCACCTCCTGAGCCGCTGGGATTACAGGCATGCGCCACTGCACCCAGCGGGACAGTATTTTTTGAATGCTCAAATGCCTTGTGAAACATAATGAGATACACCTTATCAGAAACAGTCTAAAATCTTGCACTAATAAGAATGCATTTTATGGTAAAAGTAAATGTACCTTGCCTGCAGCTGTAGCCCTGTGGCATCCGATCCCGTCAGATCTCAGAAGCTAAGCAGGGTCGGGCCTGGTTAGTACCTGTATGGGAGAAAGCCTCGGAACACCAGAAGCTGGAGGCTTGGGAGAAGGACCTGGCAACCCCCTCCCAAAAATCATTCTGCCATTGAAAACCCTATGAACGGCAGAGATGCACTGACAATAGTGTTTCCCCTGTTGTACAGAGGGTCGCTATGAGTCGGATACCGACTCGACGGCACCTAACAACAACAAATGTACCTTGATGCATTTCCTCCAAAATTATTTCTGTCTGCTAAACCAAAAGGAAATAAACCTGTAAATAGGCAGCACTCATTTGCTGGGATAACTTATCTTCTCACAAGCATTGGGGAAAGAAGGCAACTGTTTATGTGTAAAAGTTAATTTTAAGCAAAACTGGATATGTAACTCTCCTTTACTGAATCCTTTCATCTGTAACTTTCCAATAAAAAAAATTATATTAAAACATCAATCCCTCCAATGCTTCGTCACAGCTCTGGCAATCATACTAGCTTGAGAGGAGAGACTCTGACTTAGTCACCTATTAGCACAGTGGATGCCAGAGTGGCCGTGAAACTGTCCCAGCATGGGGGAGGTCCTGGGTTCAATCCCCAGCACTGGAAAGAAGGGAAAAAAAAAAAAAAAAAAGCTCTTGAGATGGGTGCAGTGGTGCACACCTATAATCCCAGCAGCTCCTAT